>CAUJNA010001602.1:142500-212500 GCA_963377175.1 Effrenium voratum | reverse complement strand
AAGGAAGTTTAACTGAGGCCCCAACAGCCAAATTCTTTATGACAGCCCTTACTAAAAGTTGCACCCTGCCAAATTTTCAAGGGGGTAGTACAGAGAACACCCAGGAAGCCAACAATGAGATTTGCTTCAGGGGGGTTAATTGAGAAAAGCTTTTTAGGACTGGGGCCAGGGATGCCTGCAGGGAAAAGGGCTTCCCTTTTCAAAGAACTACTGGGTCTCCCCAGAAAAGGAAGTTTCCTTTCCAAAGAACTACTGAGTCTCCCCAGAAAAGGACGTTTAACTGAGGCCCCAACAGCCAAATTCTTTATGACAGCCCTTACTAAAAGTTGCACCCTGCCAAATTTTCAAGGGGGTAGTACAGAGAACACCCAGGAAGCCAATAATGAGATTTGCTTAAGGGGGGTTAATTGAGAAAAGCTTTTTAGGACTGGGGCCAGGGATGCCTGCAGGGAAAAGGGCTTCCCTTTTCAAAGAACTACTGGGTCTCCCCAGAAAAGGAAGTTTCCTTTCCAAAGAACTACTGAGTCTCCCCAGAAAAGGACGTTTAACTGAGGCCCCAACAGCCAAATTCTTTATGACAGCCCTTACTAAAAGTTGCACCCTGCCAAATTTTCAAGGGGGTAGTACAGGGAACACCCAGGAAGCCAACAATGAGATTTGCTTAAGGGGGGTTAATTGAGAAAAGCTTTTTAGGACTGGGGCCAGGGAATACTAAACCAATTCTAAACAGTACTAAGCCAGTCAACCAGAATACTAAACCAATACTAAACCAATTCTAAGCAGTACTAAGCCAGTCAGCAAGAATACTAAACCAATACAAAACCAATTCTAAGCAGTACTAAGCCAGTCAGCAAGAATACTAAACCAATACTAAACCAATTCTAAGCAGTACTAAGCCAGTCAGCAAGAATACTAAACCAATACTAAACCAATTCTAAGCAGTACTAAGCCAGTCAGCAAGAATACTAAACCACTACTAAACCAATTCTAAGCAGTACTAAGCCAGTCAGCAAGAATACTAAACCAATACTGAACCAATTCTAAGCAGTACTAAGCCAGTCAGCAAGAATACTAAACCAATACTAAACCAATTCTAAGCAGTATTAAGCCAGTCAGCAAGAATACTAAACCAATACTAAACCAATACTAACCAATACTTACTGGAATACTACTTAGGGAAGACCCGGTCTGACCCTCATTTTGTTTTTAGGGTTTCCTCTATTGACCCCCCCCATTTTGTTTGAGGGGGGGGCCCTTTGTTATTCACTCCCCAACATTACAGAAAAACGGGAAAAACTCCTAAAATAAATAGCCCTCCTTTTCCGGTTGCCAACTCAGCCCTTCGGAAAACGAGGCCCACCAGCAAGGCAGTCTGAGTTTGTGGCATGTTCCCGCTTGCACAACCAGGTTGAAGCCAACATGGGTGTGTCCTTTTGTAGGGGACCCGCCCCAAAACAACTGTGGTCTTCCTTTTGGTTTCACTTTGAAACCACAAAAAAAAACGGGGTGCCCTCACAAAAAAGCGCCCATGCGGACATCAATCAGAGCATCTCGGGTTTGGTGCGCGCATGTATGACCATTGGAATTCATCCTTTGACCGAATGATCCCTATGTAGGATTTAGGGAATCCAAACGTCCGATGCAATGGAATATGCTCGCCAGAACAAGCGAGCAACATTTGTTTGCAGTTGCTTGTTGCCAGGGATTGCGGATTTGGGCAACCTCCAGTTTGGAGCAAACAAGAGAAGTATAGTAGCTACAACAGACAAAGAGGCGGTATCTCGTCACAGGAACGGGCCAAAGGACGAGGGCCACCAAGGGCTCTGTCTGATCCAGTAAGGTTGCGGCCGGCCGCTTGCTCTTCAGGTTGGTCTTCAGGACGGTGCCATTGCCTGCAGTTCTGATCGGCCGTTTCCCTGACCGTTGGCCAAAACGAGTCCCAAGAGAACTCGGAAAGTGGGTTCAACAAAATGGTCAAGCGAGTCGCGATCCAAAACCCCCACATGGTGATTTGTCCAACGATCCAAAGAGAAATATGGGGACTCCTAGGCAAGCTGTTGGCAGCTGGAATTAGATGACTCCAGCTTCAGCTGGACGTTTTCGTGGAGGCAGTCGGCTGGCAGGTAGCCTTCATTGAGTCTAAGGCCGATGAAGCGACTGGGAAGTTCCGGTGTCCGAACTTGAATAAACCCACCACGGTCCCTCAAGATACGCTCAGGCTCGAAGCCTAAATTCGAGCCTGGGGCTCATAACGGGGAATCAAAGAATCCAGGTTCCTTTGCCACCCCAAAGCCCCCCCGAGGAGCCAAACTCTCTCTACCAAAAAAGCAGCCCGACCCTCAAGTTGTCAAGGGCCCGACTCCCCGAGAAGCGCGGGCCGTTCGTCGCCATCTTGGACCCCATGAAGGCCGGGGCTCTGGGCCTCCAGCGCGGGCCGAAGATATCAACGCGCATCTGCATGCGCGCGCGGGTGCTTCCGTGCGTGGGTACATGGGTGTATAAATATCCATACCAAAATGAAGTACTGATAACGTGGCTGCGCATTGGCAACATGTCTGATGGTGTCAACACTGATCCATGTCAGGACTTGACCTGAAAACAGCACAAGCCAAAGCAACGCACAATTGTACTTGGTCAAGTTTCAGCGTATCCGGACCTTGCCTGATATTGCCTTGCAACTGCCGATCCCAATCTGTTCGATCTCGCCGGTGGGAACTGGAACAACGAGATTGATCTGCCTTGCCTCATGCCTTTGGCTTTTGTTTTGTCGGGCCATCATATCTGCCTCAGTCGTCCATAACACAAGGAAACATGCCGATGTAGCCGTGGCAGATCCTCGGCCACAGAGAGTCGCTGTGAAAAACGCCTCAGTCTCTCAAAGATGCGTTCCGGACTAGTTTGCTGTGCCCTCAGTATTGTGGCTGAAAAGAATACTTCAAAACTAGCTGAGCCCTTCCACAAAGCTGGTTTCCTGTGGGGTTCGTTCTGAAGCTATTCCGAACAAAGCTCTCATGTTGCCACGGATGTCGCAGCCAAGCCCGCCCTCATCTCCCGGCATCTAGGCCTCCGCACATTCGCCCACGGTTGGGCTGCAAGGAGATGGAAGGGTCACAGAAGCCGACTTTGGATGTGGGCTGAGGAGCGCGCGCTCGTCCGACAACGGGATCTCGGCATCGGCAGTTGGCATAGTGCCGAGTTTGGGTTCCGGGCCACGAATGGAACTAGCTCGTCATAGGTAAAGAGTTGATTTTCTGCTTTTAGAACTCAACACGATTTCGTATCAAAGCTTCAAAACCTCTTTCACAGGTCACAAAATTCAAAGCCAAAATTAGCAAGGTCGCTTTCACACACTTTCCCTGAGGCTTCATGTGTTCACAACTCTACCAAGAGCAAAACAAACCCATCCCAGCCAACAAGCGGTGAACGATGATAGCACCAACCTAACTTTGACAGCAACAACGACTGCACAAACGAGATCTTTGCATCAATAGTTTGCTTTTGAAAGCACAAGGGTGCTAACTCAAGACTCGTGTACATACATATATACATGTATATATATAAACTCATGTATACATGTATACATATGCAACTCCCCCCCTCCAAGGACCCTGGTGTTGGTGCCTTTTAGTGCTGACAAATCTAGAATCTAGAGACTTAAATTCTCGAAATGTCCATTTTTGGGCCCCCAAAGCCTCATAATTTGGAGCCCGGAGTCCTCCGAAATGTCCCAATATGAGATCGTTTCCAAATAGAATTTTACTTCAACTAGAATAGGAATTTTGAATAGAACTTAGTAAGGACATAGTGTTCAGCAATGTGCTTTATGTTCAAATATTCCTTAAATAAACAATTCCTTTCCAAATAAAAAAATACATCAACATGTAAATATTGTTTCGGGTAACAAACATAGATGAGTTTAATGCCACATATAATTCAAATGTTAAATATAGCCTGATACGAACATAATTCAATTACAACGAAGAAGCAATGATCTAGTACATCCAGAAGAGGATGCTGCAACCAACAGCTACTTTAATGATTCTACTCATGCACACGCCAAAAGAACACACCATGGCCCATCATGCTGGCACGCGCCTGTTGTAGAATGAGGGGAATGAATGCCAAGATATTATGGTCGGGTTGACTAAGTCAGAAGTGCCTGGCCCGCAAGAGAGCGTCATCATACCTCACTGGAAGAAGAGGTCCCTACCAGCATGATGCCTGATGTCCACAGCCACTTGCAAGAGCGGCAGAGCCACACAATACTTTCGTGTGAACGTCCCAAATGCCTTTAGCTCAGCCTGTGACTATTGTGAGACCCACCTCAAGAGTTGTACTAGGTCCTCCAGTAGACAGGTTAGAATATGGGTACCCTTTTTTCTGTAGTCTATTTCAGTAGGGGAACCCTCCTACTAACAAAGGGTAAAAGGGCACTATTGAGGGCCCTAGTGTATCTCAAAGGTAGATGATGAAGTTACTGCCCGCGTCTCATCTCAGCCAGACTTTTCCCGCGGTTCGCAGTGTCCGGATCCGCGTTCCACGAGCTTAGTGGAACGACCTCAGTCATTCGCTTACGCTTGCGAAGTAGAATGTGGGAATGACCCAAGACGCCAACTACCACTGAATTCAACTGTATGAATGAGACAAGGCGAACAAATTCAACCACTCATCTTCCACTCTAAGTTTCCTTGTCTAAACATCGAATCACCCAACATCTCACAAGAAGCCCACACAACATTCGCAGACCAAGGGACATGCACCATGGTCAAACGCCTCCCTGGTTCCTTAAGGGACAATAAGAACACATGCCTGCGAGAAAAAAAAATGGAACACCTGGCCAGGGATTCAAAGAAACCCACTGCTGATTCTCCAACTTCACAGGATGGGTGTGCTGCAGGACTCCTCCTATACAGGCGCAATTCACAAAGAGCATGTCAAGTGGCTCATCCCTTGTGCAGAAAAAAAAAGGAGAAAAAAACACCCCTCTGCAAACATCCTGAGTTGCCTCCCAGAAAGGTTGCCGAGGCAAGCCCGCTCGAACTTGCCGTGCGAAAATGCTGTAAAGTACTGCGACAATTATGTATTTTGCAGCATTGTCTAAGCAATGCACTCGTTTTGCACCAGCACAGTCAACATCCCCGCCATCATTTTAACATCCCCGGCATCGTTCTCAGCACCCTCAGCGTCACCAGTAGTGGTTAGCACAAGTTTGCGGAGGCAAAGCATGGTCCTCCGCGAGTATCCACCCAAGAAGTCAATCAGTCATGGATAACTTCTCACCTTCGAAAGCCAAAGGGACAATCATGCCAAACACGCATCCTCGCCAAATCTGCAGAAGGATGCTCACGATCGCATCTTGTCCGGGCATGGCTTGCATGCGCTATCGATGCACTTGGGGGCGTTGGACGCCCTCTGACGGCCCTGCAGAATTGTGTTTCTGGACAAGCGGAAGATTCAAAATACTCTTGCCACAATTCAGCAGTTTCCTGATTTTTGCCAAATCGCAACCAGGCAAGCAACGAAGCAAGCAGGCAAACAAACAAGCAAGCACGCAGGCAAGCAAGCAAGCAAGCCCGAACACCGCAACAAACAGGTCTTTTTTCACGTCTTGCATTCGATGGTCTTTTCACGTCTTGGATTGGATGGTGGGTAAAGACTAGAATGCACCAGATTGTCAAAACACGCCTCTCCACCAGAGGCTGCGAAGAGCTCGCGTTGCTCGGCTCATTGGGGCCCTCGAGGTGGAAGTCTCGACGCATACGACAAACTCCTGTGGACGCTGCTAATCGCTACCCTGCGACTTCGGCTGGGAGCCCACACTTGAGCTTGTCGGTGTTCACCGGGGCTTCCTCCTCCATCGGACCGGGAAAACAAAAAAACATCCGGGCCAATCCTAGCGCCTGGCTAGCTCGTCGCAAGCACACCTTCACATTCGGGCACAAGATCGTGCATGAACACAAACACTTTTCTCTTAGCTTCCTCAAACGTTGCAGTATGATACGTTATGTTCATGATACTGCTGGGTGGGACCCCATTTCGCCATTCTGCAAACTCGCCTGGTGATGGGTATGAAGCTTGAATGCCTTGTTAGCAACTGGTGCTTTCTGCATTCAATGGACTTGTCTACAATGAGCCCCGGAACAAATGCTAGCTATCGCATATCACTTGACTCTCCCCAAAATCATTGGTAGTGCAATTTGTTACAAGCACGTTATGTCAAGCGAACCCGCCCTAATGACTGCTGGAACTTCTTCCTTGCCGCTAAGCATGTCAGACCCTGCGACCCTGCGCTCATTGGAACATTCCTAGATATCACAAAGTTTTACTTGGTAGAGGTGCAGACGTTTGCCCATTGCCCATACATACATTCTGAGCATCGTCAGCACCCCACCTTACCTCCCCAGCTGACTTGTTCCATTTTGCGCCTCGTGCAAATGCGCCAGGGGATTCTCGGCACGGAAGTGGTGTGCGTCGTTGTAGGAGTCGATGGACTTGCGCAAACGTGAAGGAAGGAACCAACACAACCACCCCTTCCGCCCGGGCAAACCACGTTTGGGCTCTTTCCCGTGTCCCCAATCGAGCTAAGTGCGTAGCACATAAATGCCGCCACTGGGTGAGTCAGGTGTTGCCAGACCAATCATGTTTGTCAAACATTCTCTCATAGTATGAAAATACAGAACGCAAGGACCGACCATTTCCAAAGAAATCGCCCTGCGAGGAGCCTGTTTTGTGGCTATATTGATTTGCAGGCAGAGCGATTACTCTTGGCTATTGCACCAAGCACACGCCAACGTTGCAAAGCTCGGCAGTCAGGAAAGCACTGCAATCGCAGGAAACAAGTGGAAGACAAATGCTACAGTACCAGAAAGGGTGAGCGAGAAGCACTAAACACCTTTGAGGGGCACAAAGTTCCCTAGACCGAGGCTTGAAGGGTTTGCAAGGCATGAGCTTACTGTCCATACAAGAACCTTTTTCAACTGACAAACAAACACTCGCGATATTGAGGTTACATGGCAATCCAAAAAGCATGCGCAGTGAAAGAAACAAGAAACAAACATCGGGAGGCAGCACAAGCAACCTTAAAACCGGCAGGGGCATCGTGGACATCTGCAGCGCACAAGGACCGGTAACCGGTAGATTGGCAAATCTGGCTGCAGGCTTCACCACACTTTCTTCCCCGAGCGGAAGAAAACCTTCTCGAGTGAGCAGGTACAAGCGAGCCAGCATGCTTGATTCTACCGGAGCCAGGAAAACATCTTCTGAATCAAATGGCCAATTTTGCTTTGCCGATGGGGCCTGGCAGCTATTCACCCAAACAAACTGGACAGCGTGTGGGCTTCGGGCCTGCGTCTCCAGTCGGGCAATGGTGTCGAACTCTTTGATGGTGGCCGCGCCTGCCAAAACGGAGTCCGGCCAATTGAGAAAGGTCAGGACTGGCCAACTGCATGGTCAATCTTCGCCTTTGGTGTTGAGGGGATGCTGCGGGGCCGCTACTGAAACTAACAAGGGGGCACAGGCACAGGCCTGATTTGTTATTTTTTTAAATGTCCTTCGGGGACAATAATACGTCCGGTGGGGGCATTCGGCCAGATACACGTGGTTCTCAACATGAAGGACTACCACAACTGGTCGCTTTAACAACTGAAGGGGAGTTTGCCAACAAAAGAAACTGTTCATCGTTCCTGACCCACCTTTGGCCAATTCTTGGAAGGCCCCCCTTTTCCCTCACCAAACAGACCCCGTTTTCTCTGACCCCCCGTCCCTCCCCTCACCTGCCCCCAACAAAAAGGCCCCGTCGTCCTGGGGCGCCCGCGCAGGCGCGTGAGCGCGCGGAACACCGCGCGCTTCACCTCAGCCACCTCGGCGTTCTCCACCGCGTCCACGAGGGTGTCCTGACGGCGGAACTCAACTTGCTGGTGCGATGGGTGGGGAATGAGACATGGAATGACCCGAATACAAACCATCCAACTGGTGGTTTCCTTTATTTGGAAATCCCCAGGTTCATTCCATTTCTCATTCCCTACCTTTGGCACCAGCAAGTCAGGGAAAGACGCGCGGATCAAATGACTTGGATAAAAAGGTGGCGGCGAAGTCTGGAAAAGTTGGGCCAAAGAGGGGGTCAGAAAACCAGGAGAGTGTGGGAAAGGGAGGATAGGCACTGGCGAAGACCAATAGAGATACAATTCCATGGACAAAGGGGGCCGACCGCCGTGGTGAATGTCGGCCAAGCAACTTGCACTGCATCTGTGGCAGGTGGAAACTGATGTTTGAATCAAGCGCAAGGCAGCATGAGCGAAATGCAAGCAGCAAGAAGCTGAGGTATGGATTGCAGGATGCAGACTGAGTCTCTAGCGCACAATACAATGTGTTGCATGTGTGAGGAAGTGCTTGACCAAACTGCACGTAAACGTGGCCTGCCACTTGAGCACTGCTGCCCTTTAGTCACCAAACTCCTCCTTACAAGGCTGGCAACCGTCGCCACTAGGCCCAGGTGCATTGACCATCCCTACAGCACCACTACTCCCCCCACGCTTGGCTTCTCGTTCGCTTGCCGCATGTCCAGGCCCCTCGCCTGTGTGCGTGCTGCTTGATCCTGCAGCTCCCCAGCAGTATCCTCCCAGGAGATCGGATTGTCCATGTCATATCCCAAGAATTCGAAGAGCCCACTCAAACAGGACACCAACCTACTTATCATGGAATCTTTCGATCAGTTGTGTGGCTTCAACTCAATCTGGTTTCAGCGACGTCAAGAAGGGGAAATACCCTCAACATGCGACTCAGCCGAGCCTGCTGAGCAATAAGATATAGGGCTTTGTTTCCGAGCTTTTTGCGTGCCGTGCAATGTTCCCCGCCATAGGTCTGCCTGCGAGATCCAGTCCCGGCAGCCTTGCTTTATATTGCATGAAGAACCAAAATGCTACATGTGTCGTAGTTGCACGGGGTTCTTCTGTCATGGTTCTAACATCTCTGTCACTGCATACTGCCGTTGCTGTCCTATGCAAAGGTCATGGTGGAAGGCCACAATGCCCTGCCTGCTTCCCGAAGGGCTTGATCTGATTTGAGTGGCTCACCTGGCCACATGTGTGTAGCCAGCACAACATACAGCTTGCCCTTCAAACACCCGCCTGTACATATGATACAGAAATATGTGTATTTTGTACACAGACACAAACGTGGGAATCTATATATAATATGTCTTGCAGAGGCAGCAGCTGGCCCTTCCCCGTAAATCAAAAAAACGACATGAAGGCATATTCAAATTATGAGAATAAATAATATATTCAGCGAAGGTGTGCATGAGGAGTCATTTGCAGCAAATGCAAAGGCGGTCTGCATGTAACGAGCCTAAGTGGCTCCCTGCTTCACTGCATCCTCATTAAGCATGGAGCAAAAACACAACCCATCTCCGTGCCCGACAAAAATATATACATAGAGAGACGGCTTGGTGGGTGGCAAGGTTGGCCTAAACCTCAAAACGACTAGCAATCGTCACATTTGCGACTGCGCCAGCAATTGCAGAGGGCAGGCACATCGTATGACCTCGCTTCAAGATGGGAGGCTATGGCCGCTAATTACTTCTTTGATCTAGGTCGACAGGTACGATTTTCCAGGCGTGATAAGCAGGACCCAAGCCTCAAGCTGCGGCACATTTGTGAACAGGGGGTTGACAAAAAGCCCCTTGAGGGACATATGCCCAGATACGGCTTAGACGATGAAATAGCTTCAGACATATTCCTGACACAGGGCAGGTGCGGCTTGAAAAGGAATGAAGCAAATCAATGCACTGCCTTTCTTGTTCGAACACAACTCCATGCCCAGCTAGGATGGTCCTGTACAACTTGTGTATTGTCGCCTCACGTGCATCCACCACCCTCATGACAAAATCGCCTCCGACCTTGGAAAATCACAAACATAGTGTTGGTTCTGATGGCACATGTCCACAATGACCCACTCTTCAGTCATTGAATGATGGCTAACTCGTTCCGTTGGCAGCTCACTGGGTACAACCTGTATTTGCAGCCACGCAACAATGGAAATCTGTGCTCCTCTTCTGAGTTGTGCTAATTTCTGGGCGCGTCGCACCCACTGGCCCCAAATTCAGGGACTTTCCTCTGAGACTGAAGAGTTGGTCAGCTAGTCGTACTCGCCGAAGCATGCGACTAGCAGCTCCCGAGCCTCGCTCTCCTCTGGAGCTTGATGCCTGACTGGAACCCAAGTCAGGATGCTTCGGTAGGCTCTGCATGGGGCGAATAGCTCGCGAGGCACTACTTTTGTAAATATCCCCTCACGCTCTTGCTCCAACCTGCAACCATGCGATGTTTAGCGAACCTCGAGTAGAGATGCAACGCGAGCATGAAGGCAGTTTGCGCCGATGCTTGAAATATGCTGAAGCCAAAACCACCACTCCCCACAAGCTCGGACCAAACAAGGAGTCGTCCCAAGCGATGGATAACTCGCCGACACGAAAGTGGGTGGCTGCCAGTGGTGAGAAGCGACCAAAGCGTTTCTTCGGGGCTTGTAATCGGCAGCCAAGACTTTAATGCATGGAGCAAAAATGAGGCAAAGCGAATGGCCATGGGTCAAAATCCCGTACCCCCAGTGAACATCCCAATCCACACTAAAATAGATTAAAATGGGTGGTGCACCTACCCCAAAATGGTACCATTGGTTTTGACCCACAGCCAAATGGGTGTGCCGTAAAATGAGCAAAAGAGATGAAGGACCATGCGGGTCTTGGGCCCCTCAGCTGGGCCGCCGGCTGGACTGCAGCGGCCAAGACCTCGAGAGCGAAGCCACAGCACGTGCATTTTAGGAAGCTTTTGGAGCACTCGATGTTTCTCGTCATCTTTGATGCTTTGTTCCACTACCGTGCCACCAGTTTTCAGTTTTAGTTGTCCATGATGTAAATGTATGTGGAGTTTTTTTCTGCGGTTCGGAAAGTCCAGTTCAGAGCCCAAAGGCATAGCTCTACACGGGCAGACCTTTTGGAGCAGGAATTGAGCATCTCGAGTCGGGGCGTCCAAGGGCTTTGGACTAGGTTCCAAAGCGCCTTGCTTCACCCAGCAAACAGGAAGCTGGCATCAGTTGGCACAGCATCTTGCCTGGACCATGGAAGCATCTTCGTGGTTGTTTCCCGAGTCTCACAAGTATACCTGCATGTGTCAACACCTTTTTGGACACCTTGTGGGACGACTTTGGGAAGAAACTGGCACACTAAACCATGGAGAGTCCTCCCCCCGGGGTTGATTTGCTACTGATCCGTGCCACTTGCGAACGCGGTTTGCCTGCTCATGTGTGCCTTTGACTAGGCTCCAGGAGCAGGCGGGCACTAACATGACGAATAATACAGAATTTGCTGGCAAAATGACCTGTTTTACACCAGCACAATCAAAATCCCCAGCAACGTGTTCGACACCCCGGCATCACCAGAAGCTTTGGTTTGGACTCAGTTTAGGGTGAGTTCAAGGATTGTTTAGGGTGGATTTGGGCGGGGCTTGGGCTCTTTAGGAGTGGGATTGCTACATGTTCGGTTGGTTTAGGTTGGCTTAGTTTGTATAGGGAAGGTTTAGGGTTTGTTTTGTGCTGGTTTAGGGTCGGGTTTTGGTGGGTTTATGCTGGGATTCGGGTTGGCTTGGGATAGCTATAGTCCTGCTTAAGGGTGGGTTTAAGGGATAAGGGCTGGTGTAGTCTTTGCTTGGGGTTTGCTTGGGGGTGATTGTTGTTTTGTTTAGGGACTGTTTAGTTTAGTGCTGCTTTACGCTGGCTCTAGGTTTAGTTTAGAGTGGGCGTAGGGCCGGTGTAGGACTGGTTCAGGGCTGGTTAGGGTGGGTCTAGAGTTTGTTTTGGGTTGGGTCAGGGAGGGTGTAGTGTGGGTTTAGGGCGGGTCTAGGGTTGGGAAAGGGGTTGCTTAGTCGTTAGTGCCGGTTTAAAGTGGGTTTAGGGTCGGTTAGGATTGGCCTCGGGTGGGTTTCGGGTCGGTACAGGGTTTGTTTTTAGGCTGGTTTAAGGTGGGTTGCAAACGCTATCCTGGCCGTGATGCTAGAGTTGCTGGTAATGGATGTGGGAAAGCCAAAAAGCAAGCAACAAGCCGCGAAAGCCAAAAAGGCAGCCAGCTACCGACTGTCTGAAAGACGACCTGAGACCCTGCCACACACCTAGGAAAAAGCAAGCTCGGGGTTCCTCCAGGCAACTGTTACATTGTCGTTTGTAGCATTTCGACAAGGCATCAAGTCTGCTTTCCAATTTAGGACTGAAGCATGACATGGGTCATGTCATATTCTGGCCCAAGGATGCAACAAACCTTTCCTAAATCGAGCAGATTGCTTCAAAACAGAACAAATTCGACTCCTTGCCAGTTGGGTTCCTTTGATCCCACCGCCTTTTGTTCGGAAAGTTTCTGGGTGCCCGAGCGCACAGCAGCGCTAAAGCGGCTGCCCTGGATGGCCAGGGACGAGAGAAATGCTAAATGGCTGACGCAGTTTCCCGCTTACTAGTGGGGTGCTTGAAAACTAAATCGAGTCATGATATTGGGACAGAATTGATGTTGGTTGTTTCTTTGGCCCCTCATATTATCTTTGGCGCCTTCCTCCTTCTGGTTGAACATGGAGGGCCAGTTGGCAGACTATTGGTGCAATGTGCGGACTAATACAATGCATAGTGCCCTTCAGAATGGAGCACAATCAAACGGCAACGCCAGCTTGCACTAGCTAAGTAGAAAACATGATAACGATATGATTGTGCATGACACAACTGCCTTGTGAAGACTCTGCTAGCACTGCGCTTTCATACAGAATCGCACAAGCCTCGGAAACAATACCGCAGCTGCTGCCCTTGTTTGCGATGTCTACAACCAACCAAAACAGTGCAGCTGAGGTCGCAGTGTTGTGGCAAAATGGACTGTGTAAATGCCGTTGGTCAAGCATGGAACATTCACGCAGTTCGACTGGCTACGGAGTCGACTATTCAGCCACACGCATTCACTGCATTCACCGATAATCCAGCAAGTCGAGGCGAAGTGGGGCTGGCAAAGCCAGCCACAGCACCCCGACTGGCCGGCGCCTGCCTCATTGTGTCAGGGGCTCGTGCCACCTCAGCAACAACTGCTCACACAGGAATACGAAATATGTGTCAAAACCAAATGGATCCTTCATGCATCGGTTTCCAAGAAGAATCCATTTTTGAATTCACCAAATCGTTTCCTAGCCCCCGCAATGGACAGCTCTCCGAGCCATGGCAACCTACCTCCAACTGGAATCAGGTTTGGTGTGAAGCAGGCCAAAAGCAGGCAGAAGGGGGCTTTTGCTAGTTGGCCAGTCACCCAGCATCTTGCTCAATGTCCTATATAAAAAGCCTTCTCCAATCCCTCCATTCTCTATTCTGTTGTCTCTTTGACATGGTGATAACCTATCGTTATTATTGTTTGCCTTCGGTCTGTCTCTTTTTGAGGATACCCTTTGTGCAGGCTGGTTTGAAGGAAAACCAAAAGGACGCCCGCCATTTTCTGGGGGTTCGCCTCAAAAAAGACATACTCAAATGTTTTGCAAGGCCAGGCAAGCGGTTCAGCTCCCGTACTGGGCATGGAAAAATCAACTCGTGAGTCCCTCTGGTTTCGTGGGAGATTGAGTGAGTCCATATGGTCCCCTCTCGGCGCGACTTGTGTTCCAGACCGCCGCCGCTTGGGCATCCACGCGGCCGGATGAGTCCGAGCAACGGTGCCGAGCTGTGAGCCCAAGCGGCGAGGCCGTCAGAGGGGGGGTGGGCGGCGAGGGCCTGTTGGACCCTTTGCGGGGCTGTCCTCAAGAGAAACCAAATGGAAACTGCCGAATTTGGGCTTAAACCATTTCGAAACGCAACAAACTGGATGTGTTTCTAAGCTGAATCCGCGGATCAATGTTCAAGAGGGTACTCGATCCGTTCAGGGTGGACATACATTGAGTAGGATCCGGTAACAACACCTACTTACCGGCTGCATGTACCGCATCTCGGCGCCAGCCTACGCTGACATCCTGATTTTCAGGAGTGCGCATTCCCCACTTGATGGACGCCATTCCCGATTTCATCACGTGTTCTCGCCCGAATGCAGACCGCAAGTCCCAAGGTGGGTGCCTCAGCGCACCGATAAAGAAATTGGCGTAGGCTGTCATCCCCCTGTCCCTTCACGAGGCACGTAGGGTTGACTGTCAATTCAAATGGTTCGCAGTTGTATGTCAAAGCAAAACACACTCCAAACTGCGAAGCGCTCAAAAGCTTCCATACAAACCAAAAGGCACTCAATGAGACAACAAAACCTAATGGGTATCGACCCTCTCTGTCCGATTGCATCACCTCATCCCTTGAGCTCACCAGTCCCTCCATTGCCTGGATTTCCTTCTGCTCCCTCACCTTGTCCGCCTGGCGGAAAAAAACCGCCGAGTCTGGCCTTCCGGACATGGATAATTTCGGATCCGCCAAGAACATGATGCAGGGCACTCCGGGTGATGGCCTGGCAGGTGCGGGCAAGTGCACGGGATAAGGCTTGTTACCGTGTGTATTTACAAGGAGCTGCAGTACTCGGTTCTCCGGGCAGGGAAGATAGACAGCATGCAAGTTAGGTTGATGTCTCAAGCTTGTAAGTTTGAATCGGCCTTTCTCAGACGTGGCAAAATATCGATAACTCCTCGCCACCATCCTTCCCCGCACCCTTTGCCTGCGACAGTGGCACAGCCAGCGCTTTGGCCGCTTCGTTCACCTCGCGTGAGTGCAATTGGTAGCACTTATCATAGATATATTCTCCCTTGAGATGGCGGAAAACAATTGAGCCGCAGGAGATATCCGTCCTCTATATGAGAACAACAATGGTCAAATGGACTGTCCAATACAACTGCCTTTGCCGGCTTGTCGCCTGCCCTAGTGACCTGCGTCAATTCAAGCCGAACATGCTTTCTGCAGTAAAGTACATGCTCCTGCTGGCAACAGGCAGAGAATCGATGCTGGGAAGGGAAAAGAAGGTGCAGCCAAGAACAACTCCACATTCACAGACATGTGCTGGGCTCAAAAGGCTTCATGGACCACAGGAGTTTGGCCACCTTGCCCTTCAACCGAAATCTTGGGGCAGCCCATAGTTGCCGCCGCCGACGTGGCTACCCGGTACAAGCTGACTCGCTTGTGATCGCTCCGCTTGCCATCGCCTGCACGTCAAAGGTCCACCGCTCTAGGGTCTGCTCGGTGACCTTCGCAACGCAAGGCCAAAGTCACATGCACCCAACTCCCGAGACCAGCACGGAAAAAAACGCATCGTCGAAGCGACAAGCCCTGCTCGTATTTTCCGGCCGGCCAAAACTTCTTGCACCCCAGGAAAATATGCAAGCTACAAATTGGGAGAAACACAAACAAAGGCATCAGTGTCCGCTGAATGTTTCAAATCGCCCAAGACTCAAAATGCCAACGTTTCACTGTGGCGCTCCAAAAACGGGAGGGGGGCTGTGCACGACTCAGGTGGAGCCGCTCGTTTGTTCAAGATGGGATGATTCACAGCTAAGCCAGAGATTCCTTCCTAGAGATCCCAAAGGACAAGTGTCCCGATCGGGTCAAAGCAACATCAAGGTTTCAGAACTGTTACACAGGAGCAGCCGGCCTGGTGCGCAGTTCAATGGGAACCTGCAACATCAAAAAATGAATCCACTAGCAAAGCTAAGCCTGCGAAGCAGAAGACCTTCTTGATTGGACGTTTCATGCGCCTCCCCTGCGAACTGGGCGCCAAACATGCTGGCTCATGGCTTCTTGGCCAACCAGATGCGCCAACAAGCAACATGAAATAAGCCGTCGCGCACGATGCACCTCCCCCGTCAGCTTGTCCCTCCCGGTTTTCCCACCTGCGAAGCGACGACGACCACCAGCTTCCGCACCTTTGGTCAGCTCGGCGCCACGCGCCATCCGAAATGATCGTCTAACTCTTCGACCACAAAACAACACTCGAACGGAATCGAGTCGTGCCAGCTGGCGGTGCCAGCTGGCGCCTTTGTTTTTCGGATTCAAGACCACGCCGCTGACCTCACTTCCGAGGCGGCAGGCTTTGTTTGCAGGTAATTGCCCTGTTTGCGGTCTCACAAGCAAAGCGGGGCCGGCACTTCTGTCGTGGCTGGTCTCGTGGGTGGTGCGCTTTTGCCAACCGCTGGATCATGCTGCGCTTCACCGGGCCAAGAAGGACATGGTTAACCAGGGACGTTGAAAGGAGGGCCCCGATTGGCAGAAGCGATGCCATATTTCCTGGTGTCTCACCAAATTATCTCTACATATATATATATATATATACAGACACCTGTCTAAGCTGTGAAGCACCCACAGAAAACCTGCAATCAACACGCCAACCGCTGTTGGTGGTTCAGACTGGTGGGCTGATGTGCTTCAGGCCTGTGAAAGTTACATGGACTCTTTCTGCCTCAACAAAACACACAGGTGCCAGGACAATATATCAAGCAAAGCTGTCCGACGGTTGTTCGAGTTCGTGACATGGAAAAAAGCCACCGCCAGCGACGTAAAGGTCATCCCTGCCACTAAAAACTGTCCTGAGTTGACATTGCCTGCCGCAATCCGCCATGACATCCTCGGTTGAAACCCATCACCTTTTTCCAAATACTTGCTCAAAGCTTCACTCAGGACCCCAGCACCACCTAAAAAGCATCAAAACGCTGAGAGGCTCCCTGTGCTCAGAATCCGACACCAATCTAACTGTCCCTCAATTGCCTATTTGTTGTCCATGGGGGGATAAGAGCAGGCCTCATATACTGTTCTGGTAGCAAATGTTCTGTGAAGAACTAACTGGAAAACGACGAAAGGCCAAGCCTGGCTACACATCATCCAGCCCTTCAGCTGCCGCAGCACCTGGCTGTCAGTGAGTGCGCAATGGGCGCTGAATTCCCGCCGTTTCGCTACCCTCGACAAGCCAAAAGGGGACCCTTGGCGGTGTTGCGGCTAATCTCCGTGAACTGTTGACAAAAGGCCTCAAAGGGAAGCTTGACCTTGAATCAAACGGAAACCTGCGAGAAGCACATGCAGCGATTGGCCGCTGGCACTTCACGTCTCTCTGGTCCCGACCCTGGAATAGGCCATCAGCCGCTGCAAGCGAGAAATTAAGGGCGTCATGTTCCAAACGTGGTCAGACAAGAGCGCGTTTCTTGATCGGTCTGGGGAGGTAGCCTATGAGATCCAGGATCGCATTCTGGCGGGCGCTCAAGGTGAGAGTGCCTTGACCATGAGAGAGACCATGGTGACCATGTACCAGGAGAGAACTGCGGACCATGGAAGGTCGCCTTACTATTTTGGGCAAAACATGTCAGCCAGCTCCGCAAGCTACCGTCCCCAACAGGCCGCGAAGCAAAGCGCTGCCTCTCCCAAGTATTCCTGGAGGCCCTTGTCCTTCGTCACCAAGATGGACCTCACGCGTCGTGGTACGCAAGTGAACGCGCTGTGTCTCTCATGCCAACGTGGGCTGGTTACCAATCCAGCCGGTAGCTTGCTTTTAGGTTTCAACATGTTTCAACTATCCGGTGATTTCCGCTGGTCTTCTCACACTTCTATATCGTGGCCTCCTAGTCTAGCTGACCCACAAGCCTGAAGCACTTGGTTCAAGAAACGCAACATGCCTGCATACTCAGGGTGTGGCGAAGCTGAAGCCCTGATTCTTACAAGGAAACACTAGTTCTCCTTTGAGTTGTCTCAGTTTGCAGCTATTAAGGAATCAAGCGTAGCCTGTTGCGGCCAACACGGGCACACGCACGCACACCCACCCACACCCACACCCACACCCACACCCACACCCACACGCACACCCACACCCACACACCCACACCCGCCCACCGCACGCACGCACGCACGCACATGTGATACGAATGAGGCAGATGTTGAATGGCATGCCATACTGCCGCGCCCATTGCCCAAACATTCAACACATGTCCAAACGTGCGCTCAAAATTCGAAACAGGATGGAAGGCAAACCTAAGGAAAGGGCACTTGCCAAATGACTAGCCAGGCTCGGGGAAGCAGTTACTGATAGCCGCGACAAGCTGAGGGACAGATAGATGCTTGTCACAAAAAATCAAAGGTGGAGGTGCTCATGATCGAATGTACCATTGCTACTCACCTCTATCAAGATCGGCAAGACTTCAAAAACGCCTTTGAAAAAAGTCTGTAGGACCTCTCATTTTCTGGTGGCCAATACGACTGCAGTAGAAAAGAAACATAAAGCTGTTTTAGTCCAGAGATGCTTGCAGGATCAGGGGCGAGCTTGAAAGGGTACTGATACCTTTTATCAGTTCGTCAAGGCTAGAGATCTTCAATAAATACAGTAAGAAAGTTGCTGGGCTGGCTATGTTGGGAACTTGGCATGGACATGACATGCCCCTCTCTGTAGCAGGGCTTTAGTCGGGTGCCAATGCGATGCGAATGTGTTCCCAACGGCCACTGGAACTAAGTCATTCGCGTGTTGCCTCACGTTGAAGGGAAGATCAGTGCATCCCGAACTGCGTTTTTTCCCTTTGAGATGTATGACGCCTTTTTCGCTGTCTTTCCCCTCCTGAGATTTATGCCGCCTTTTTTGGCTTTGTTTCGCCTCCGTGACCCCCATCCCTTCACCAGCCAAGCGCGTGGCAGTCCGTACTTGGCCACGGAGGTGAAGCTGTCGGGCGGATAGACCCTGGCGGCGCAGCTGTTGCGGCCCGCTCACTACCTGAGCCTAGGCATCGCAACCCAAACTGAAGGTAATAACGTCCAGGATAGGTGACCAACGAATCAGGAAAACACGACATCCATGAGGATTGGCTGATGATAGCTACAAACGTATATGAAATACCAACTCATCACCCATCAACCCTTTGCTCACCTTGCACGACACCGCTCGGGCAGCCCAATGCAGAATGCGCACTTCACAATCGACACCACCAAGCGCTCAGGCTTGAGCTCAAGGGCGCCTCCTTGTAGGCTTGGGAATACCGTTGAAGGGGCCAATGGTCAAGGCCGTAATTCTTGTTGTCGATGGTCCGATGCCTCCTTGAATCAAAAATGCCCGATGCCCTGTTCAAAATCTCTCCATGCCATCGACGACAAGAACTCTTGGCGTCACGCCTCCAACCTTGTTTTAGTAAAATGTGCTGCACAACTGCAGACCATGCAACCTGCGTCATCAAAACTATTAGGCATTTTGAGAACCTCACCCGCATCCGCTGCATCATCAACATGCACAGCATCTAGCATCTCTAGGATCGCACATCTTCAGACTCCCCAGCGAACGCACGCATGTGGATGGGCTATCTCTCTCGTCCTCTTTCTTTTTCTCTTTCTCTATCACACCAAGACGCGCGCGCCCACACTTACAAAAATGAAAGACTCGCCTGCACGCTCCCCCCGAATCCTCCCACCGCACCCTCGCTGGTAGAGGATGCTGTTGATGGCATAGCCGAAGAACTCCACCACGGTGTCGGTGGAACCCCGAAGCGTAATCTGGCAGAGAAACCAAGAAGCCAAATGGCCATGGGTCAAAAGCCTGTACCCCCAGTGAACATCCCAATTCCCAATAAAATAGACCAAAATGGGTGGTGCACCCACCCCAAAATGGTACCGTTGGTTTTGACCCACAGCCAAATAGAGCCTGAAAAGGACCTCATCTTGATCTTGTTTACAGCTTCCATCCTCACGCTGAGGTACGATGAACGATCAGCTTGTCCCAACTATCATTATATAATTCGGTCGCGGATATATCACGTCCTAAACGAACATTTGTGTGGTCCCGACTTTAAGGAGTTGGCAAACTGTCGTTGGACCATCCTAGAAGCATAGATCGAACAAATGTTTTGCATGTCCGAGCTGAACTGACCTGGGCAAGAAGTTACACAACTCGGACAGTGGATGCCTTGAAGTGGTTAAGTGGTTTGACTGCTGCTCATGTGCCTGTTTGAGCGTACCACTTTCATGCAGGATTGTGGTTTCCATGATAGCAGCATTGTAATCTTCGGCAGCAGTCTGGAACCTGTGTTCAACGCTCGATTGCTGATCTTCCAGCCAAAACTCCGCCAGATATGCCCAATAGGGCACACAAGTCTGGCGTTCGTGCCTCACATCCGAGACAGCAAACCCCGGCAAATGACCTGAAGAACCCAAAGGACAAAGCCCTCGTCCGAATGGCAATGCCTTCGCATCTTCGATCGGTTCAACCGCGCGGGAGTGGCAATGGTTGCCCCAGAATCACAACGCCCGAATCACAGCTCCCTAAGAAAAGCTGAGTTCTCTGAAGGCCATGGGGTCCGAGGTCAGCGAAGCATGCATCCGATGAAAACCTCAGGTCCCATACAACCCCCAGAACCTGACATCCAAGCCATCCAAAAAACCCCAGGTCCCGAGTTTCAGCCGTAAGGCGCAGCCCCGAACCGGCCCGCGAGCCCCTCAACACGCCCCAGGCGCGCCAGGCCGGTCTTCTCTGGAGTGGCCATGGCGAGCGTTCCCTGCCCCTTTCCGAGCCGCTGGCGGGCAGGCGATCCTTGAGATCGTGGCATGCATGAACTGTGAATCATATCTGACATCCCTAGGGACAACTCTGCTGATGTCATTCAAACAACACGTCCGTCCAAAATTCACATCTCGGCGCGATTTTAGTAGAAATATAGAAGAACATGCCGGCTGTCGCGTCCACAGCGCGCCCACAATGCGTGCTTTGCGGCAGGGGAAAGAATTTGCTCATACCATGTTGATTAAATGTCCACGGCATGCCTAAAGTATCTCAATTATCGGCATGCTCATAGTTGCTCATGACTTGTCTAAACCATGCCCACATCTTCTGCGTGGCATATCAATGAGATCCTCACTTTGTTGGCTGATTGCCTTTTTGCGTCCCTACCCCTCCCCCCACATGCTGAGATCGCTTTACACAACTCCAAGCAACCCTCCGAAAAGATGAGCACGTTTGATCATGCAGTACTGGTCACATTTTAGGACAATTGCGTGTCACAGTTTCGTATCTCCGCATACCTCTCACAAAGAAACTCGAGCAGTTTCAGTTTGAAGCAACATGTGCTGCATCCTGCAGGATGGAAGCCTCGAGACTTCAAATCAACTGCATGGGAAAATGAGGACAGCAAACAGTAGTCCACCACCAGCATGACAAAATTTTACTGATCCTCCCCCCCAACAAAACACACTACTACTACTACTACTACTACTACTACTACTACTACTACTACTACTACTACTACTACTACTGCTGCTGCTGCTGCTACTACTACTACTACTACTACTACTACTACTACTACTACTACTACTACTAGAGACCGCACGTAAGGAGCGGAAAACAAGGGACATTTGTGGAGCGGAAAAGTGCACACACAGTGAGCGGAAAAGTGCGCGCGATCCACGCGGAAAAGCAATCCGGCTATTTTCCCTTTGCGGGGCCCGTCTCAACACCTGCGTGCGGGGCCTGGCAGCATCATTTTGCGCGAGTGGTCTAAGGGGGTGGACTTCAGTACTGCTGGCACAAGCTGTGACGTTTTTAGGTCCCGAAAACACCGTTTGCCCCGTGAAGGAAACTTTTCCCCTGGAAGCGGGCGATGCTGGAGACAGGAAAGTTTCAAACACGGAGCGAAACGCATTTTTGGATCCCAAAAGCACCGTGCGCCCCGTGTTTGAAACTTTTCCCCGGAAGCGGGCGAGACTATGGGAAGACCACGGGAAGACTACGGGCAGCTACGAGAAGAGCGCGCCAGGCCCGCTAGAATTCCGCTAGAATTCCGTCAAAATTCCGTGAGAATTCCGTCCAAATTCGGCAGGAGGGGAAGACTATGGGAAGACTACGGGAAGACTACGGGAAGACTACGAGAAGACTACGGCCCGCTAGAATTCCGTGAGAATTTCGTCAAAATTCCATCCAAATTCGGCAGGAGACGAAATCCAACTTTGACGCGTTTACGACACGCATCCAAAACTAGCACAGGACTGTGGCGCCAGAATGATTTCGTCCAATGTTGACATGTTTCAGGCCCGCCAAAACGAGCCGATTGTACGAAAGGCGCCGGCGCAAACACTATCAAGGGCCTGCCAAGCAGGACACCTCAAAGCGACCAGCCTGGATCGCAAATCCCACTGGCACGGCAACGAGAACACACAGCCTTCCAAAACACTGCGCCTGCGCAGCGAAACGACACGTCGAGCTTGAGAAGCTACAATTCGCGCACAGGGCCAATGAAAACAGCGCTTGCCAATCCATCAAAAACACGCTTCTACGACGACACACGCTTATCGCCTCACTGCGAACGGTTGCGAACGTTGGAGCAACTCCTCGCGACTTATAAACGGGAACCCTTCGCTACGCATTCGGGAAAAACACCCCCAGACAAAAGGAGACATGCCCAGGCCTGGTGTCTCACAGGCGCTGATGGCAGCTGTAGCTGATGACGTTCGGCCAAATCTCCGCCTGTGCGATAAAGGGCAGGCAGTGACTCCAGTTAAACTAATCGCCGTCTTTCCAAAAAGGTCAAAGGAAAGAATAGCGGCTCATCGTGACGGAGTCTCAACTGCGTCTTATCCCCATGGGCAACTCAAAAAACGCGTTTGCCCGAAAAGTCGAAACTAGCACAATGAAACTTGCGCAAGGAACTGCGAGGGTGGTACTTACAAAAAAGCATCACACCCCCTGATTAACAACATTTTCCGAATACCTCCTAAAAGGATACCCCGAGATCCCTGTCCGAACGAACCAGCATGATCGACGTAAAGCTGACAACCGTCTAGCCTGCGCTCGCAGCCCGTGACCAGCAACAGATACCCCCAATACCCAAAAAGAACGTGCGCCAGCCGCCGCTCCATTTCTATTGCAAAAAGTGAATCGCCAATGGTGTGTGTGTCTGCACGAATGCGGATCAAGCCCTCAGCAGGCTGACATCGGATGCTCTGCCATCCCCAAAGCGTAAGCCCCAGAGACCGTATCTGGCCAGACTCAAAATCGCCAGCTGATAGGTGACTTGCATCCGAAAGCACTTGGAACTGTGAAAGCTATGTACTTTCTCGTCATCTGATCATGATCCAGCACTTCGAGGTGCCTCTGTCGTCAAAGCCGGTGGGCAAGTGGCAACTCGGCTTTCTCGAGCCAGTTTGATGTCAAGAGCTTTGCGCTCCCCTCTTGGCTGTACTTGTTGGGGCTGAGGCCTCTCATCACACCAACTGCAAGGCCGAGAGTGTAACCACGTGAAGAGGTCGATTGCTTGCACTCTTCAGACACAATTAACTTCTCGGTTCGTCCCCTGGCTCTGTGTACGCATGGCTCTGCGGTCTAGTCTGTCATCCTCCACGTCCAAGCGAAAGCCTGGCACTTTGATCTTGGCAGAAGCTGAGAGATGAGACCTGTCAACCCGCTCCCAATTTGCTTTGGGCAAAGCCTCGGGAGCTGATCCTGGCAAGGCGAGGAGCAACATGCCCTTGCAAACGAAGGGGGCGGATCCAAACCAATGGGAGGTGGCATACTTAGCCGCCATGGCGTGTGACCGCGAGGCGTACGCCCCACGGCCACACGCTGTGCGCAAGCCCTTGAAATCTGACTTGTCAGATTCTGAAGCCAGAACCTCTCCCAAGGCCAAGGCGGAACTCAGACCATAGAAAGAAGACCCGTGCCCGTGCCAGCCTAGCTCCCAATCCGAAGACCAGCGCGGAACGGTCTTGTGGACGCGGTGCAACTCCGCGAGCTCTTGGCTGAGCGGCGGCGGATACTGAACCGGGAAAAATTTCCACTCTTCCTCGCCCATGGGTCTACAGGGAGATCACCACCGCAGGTTGTTGGGCCAATTCCCGGGCTCGCCCATTCCCGAGAGGCTCACACAATGCTGCACGCTCCACCCGAAGCCACGCCTCGTGGGCCAAAGATTGACATCGTCCCATGCTGCCGCGATTGGGCCACTGCGATAGTGAATGTCCTGAAGAAAAGCACCCACTCCCTCAGACTGAAGAACGTCTGCGCTTCGCATCACCTTCACCAGACCGCCTGCCCTCTGCCGACTTTCGCGGGGGGTCATCGTGGGCCGCCGGAGGTATGCAGGGGGAATCGCCCAATCCTCCTTCTCTGGGTCCACCGCCTCCGCCCGAGCCGAGCTCAATGCAGCCATTGCAGCCATCGCTGGCACTTCTGCACGCGTGTTGGAATGTGTGTTCACAGTCACAGGCATGACACTGGTTATGGCGCAGACTGGCCGTGATCTTGCTTCCATGTTTGCTGAAAACATCTGGCCATTGTTCCGTTATATTTGTTAGTGGCCTCGCTTGCAAAGTGGGGCATGGTCACGCCTTAGTTGGCAACCCGCAACCCGCCCTTCTAAACCGGAGCCGGGTGAAGCCGCGGATGGCAACGGTGTTTTTGCTCGAGCTGTATGGGAAAGCTTGGAGAGGTGTGGACAAGCATGGACAGGCATGGAGTGGCATAGCATGGGGTGGCAAGTCTTTTGACCATCAAAATTGATAAAATTTGTTGACCTTTCTGCGCTTGTGCAGGCTTGGGGGCTCTAAACCTATGCATGTGTATCTCACGCTGTGTGTGTAGTTCAGGGCTATGCGGACATGTTCACAATCTCGCGTCGATGTGTGTGTGTGTGTGCGTGTGGCGCGGCAGCCCACCATGTACTAGAACGACTCGCTTTGCCTTTTACACAGAAAACGTCCCACAACTGAGTCAAGCCCACGAACCAGCGACAACACGCATCCTGCCTTGCTCCGAGTACAGCAACGCCGCAAGCCCGGGAGCGCCCAGCCCGGCAGCGCCAGTGGCGCAGGGGGACAAAAGCAGGCTGGAATTGTTACAACCGTTACCAATGCTTGTTAATTCAATCGGAGTCGAGAAAAACCCTCACAGCTGTCGTGATACAAACTTCTTGCCTGTCGGGAACACAATTGACTGCCGAGATATGTGTTTCCTTGTCGGGACTTTACCGCCCTATTGAGGGCTTGGGATTGAGGTTTGCGGATGCGGCTTGCTGAATTTTACCGCCCCACGAGTCTTCCCCTACAAAACCAACCCAAAAAACAAACGAGTCTTCCCCTACAAAACGAACCCAAAAAACAAAAAGGCCTACAAAACCAACCCAAAAACAAAAACAAAAAGGGGCATTCAACAAAAACAAAAAACCCTAAACCCTTTTGGGGATCAACAAAAACAAAAAGGGGCACCCTTTTGGAGATCAACAAAAACAAAAAGGGGCACCCTCTTGGGGATCTCTCGAAATCCTAACCTTTTCCGCACAGTACGAACTTTGTTCATGCTCATTGTGAGTTCCTTTCTGCTCAAAACGTCTCTGCTCATAACAAGAACCCTGACTACTACTACTACTACTACTCCTCCTCCTCCTCCTCCTCCTCCTCCTCCTCCTCCTCCTCTACTACTACTACTACTACTACTACTACTACTACTACTACTACTACTACTACTACTACTACTACTACTACTACTACTACTACTACTACTACTACTACTACTACTACTACTACTACTACTACTACTACTACTACTACTACTACTAACTACTACTAATATAATAATAATGATAATAATAATATGCAAAACCACTGAGACCAGCAGAAAACAATCCCCACTACAGCATCGCCAAACATCCAATGCGCAGTAGACATGCTGCGTGTCTTGTCAGCGCCCGTGCTCAACAAAGCTTGGAAGGTCGCTTGCCTTTTTGCGGCATCGGACTATGCCGGCCTGAAGCCTCGTTTCTTGCACCAACCCGCGCTTTCTGTCCCTGGCGGTGCCGTAAAGGGCCCAGGTTTAGCAAGCGCCTGGGGTGTATTTGCTCGCCGTTTCGCAAGCCAATGGCCGAAACGCCAATCACTGCATGCTGTGCGATGGGTACAAACTCGTGTGCATGCCACTCCGCCAAACACCCATGCGGCTCCTCGCAGTGTATGATTGACTGCCTCATGTGAGTGGCCTTGGATACAAAGCTCATTTCTCGGCCAAAGCTGTTGCTTTTTCTTTTGGGAAAAGTGCGCAGCTCAGAGACGTTATAAGCTGGGCACATGCTGTGATCCCCTTGCTTTGGTCATGCGCAACACTTGCTACTGCGGCACGGGTATGTAGATCGGTGTCAGTGCGGAACACCTGCAAACAAACAGATGGGATCTTGATTTAAGTGATTCGTCCCTTGCAGATTCGATGCAAAGAAGCATACGTCATGTCGTGTTGACGCCTTCCAAATATCGCAAAACACTGATTTGCTGTTTTTGGCTTCTGACATTGTTCAGGGGTTGTTGTGACCCCTTCTGACTAACATATCACAGCCACTTGGACCACTCCCCCAACACAAACTCTGTCAGCCTTTTGACATCCCAGGAATTCAAAGCGTTGAGCAGGGACGATTCCATGGGCAAATGAAACATATCAAGTCACGGACACGCGAAGAACTCGGCTAGGCAAAATATACTTACGCTCCGCAGATCAACGACTCCGCTCCTGCTACCAAATCAGCCAACAAAATTGGTCTACGAAGTCATCCTGCTCAAAGGCATAGCCACATATGGCTGGGTGTCAAAGGTTGCCCTGCAAATGGTCGATTCGTGCTTCTTTCCAATCAGAAGCACGAAAACTGTGAGGGCTGTTGCTGAGAATGCCGCCCGCTCCTAACCCAAGACTCTGAGTGATATGGCCAGTCAGTCTCAATCACACTCATCATTTAGATCTCTGTTGCTAAGAGGCTGCCATATCCGTCTCGGTTCTGGTTGCATGATTAGGAGACCCCCCCCCAACATTCACAATACTTCCAACTGTGAGTTCCTCTAAACATTGGCATGGAAAACATGCAAAGAAACGTTTCACACACACACACACTTGCAGGGGGGAATCTCAGTTTGGAAGCCCTCCCTGAAAACTTCACGTCGGACGCAGTCGCCAGTCGCCGGCTCACACAGCAGCAGTCTGGGCCGGAAGGTCAGCCAACGACGCACTCACTTGGAGTCAAAGATCATTTATATGAGTCTGTTTGTCGTGTTAGGGAACCCCTTTTGGTTGGTGTTTAAAGGGAAACTAAAGGAACACCTTTCTTTTTAGGGGTGGAGCTTAAAAAAGACACCCGCATCGATCAGCAAGAAGAAGCATCTATGCAAAGGGTTGCATATCCGCAACAATTCAACATGATCCTCACTGACAGGAACAGTCAACAGCCATTATTGGAGTCAGCAATCAACTCATACCTACCTTTGTAGCAGCTTGACTGTCTGATCCAAAGAAGCGTGAGGGTGATATCATTCACACCTTCTTTGGGCCTGTAGTTGTCTTGCACGCCTCTGATCAATTTGCAAGCTTCCCCATATCCCCTCTTCAAACCCCACCCCAGATAGAGGTGGCTCGCTTCAAATCGGCCAAGACAAATTGACGTTTAAAACCACCGAAAGGGGAAGCATCGCGAACCCTGGTTTGCGCATATGCTACCTTCGTGCCAGCTCGAGTCCTGAGGCATGCCGACTTGAGGAATCAGAAGAATCAATGGTGCCCCGCTTTCCAAATGCTCCCCCAACCAGGCTTCACAATTGGGCAGCAAAACGCCGGGATCAGGACGATGGCTTGATCATGATTGAGGAAGTCAGTTGCCCTATAGGATTAGTCAGGATGAATCGCTCTTGGCTCATTCGCACCCCTCCGTGAAAAGTGCCAGACTTCCAGCGTCTTTTTCTCCATCACTAGCAGACCAACAAAAAACATCCCGCCCACACCAAATCTCTCGAACTCCGGATTGCGCGCCTTCCAAAACCCGCGCGTTCGGAAGCCTCCAAGGCCTGGAGGTATGACTCGGCCGCAACCAAGTCTTGAGAGCAAGCCCGACCCCACCCCTGCTACCGAACAATTCTGTGCGTCTCCAATTGCAGGAACCTTGAAGATTGCAAGGCTCGTTCCAAAGACAACTTGCTGGTTCTCAGCAGGGAATGAGCCCTAAAAAGCATCCAGTGTGGCCTTTAAGCGAATCCCTAGGTTCATTCCCACTGAGCACCAGCAAGACAATGCTTGTGTGCCTCTGACAGAAACCGGGCGCTAGGATCGCCAATCACAACCTGAAGTCTCATCGGATGCCCCGCGGGGCTGCCTTTGCCACCTTAGGCTCGCCTGGGGAAAAGAACACCGGGTGTGAAGGAAGTGGCAAACCTCAGGAACCCATCAACCATAAACTGCGTGTTCAAAGAACTTATCCCTTCACCGAGTAGCAAATGCACCCTATTGATATATACTTTCTTTTTCCAACAGCCTCAACCTCCACTACAAAATAGAAGTAGGTTAACGTAAGTAAATACAAGCAACAAACAGCTAGCAAATGGACTGGACCGAACTGGAATCGCCTGCTAGGTCCCGGGGCTCTACACTTACAATTTTAATGGGTTTGTCCAATAAAGATGCTCACCATTCAGGAGGGCTGTAGTGTTGCTAGGGAAGGGCTTCATGGGTCAGAGACAGCACAATCTCATTTAGTTAGCTGCCTTTCCAGAAAAGCAAAATCCCAAACACAAGACTTCCCACAATATCCTGCATTGCAAGGGCAGGGTGGTGGCAATAAAAACCGGAATCAGCATTGTTTCTATTCATTGCCCCTTCCTTACATGATCCTGCCTTGCATGCGTGGAACCAGCCACCTTGTTCAGCCCCTCAACCTCAAACAAAGCTGTCATCTAGCATCCTGGCAGAATGCCTGATCATGTTTACATATATACAGTGCGTATACTAATACGGATATATATATATATATGTATGAATATATATATATATATGTGTCGTCTCATTTCACCCCCAGAGTCAATTTTCCTTCATTGGAAATCAATTTGCGGAAAGCGCTATCCGTCGCCTGCGTCACCGGCCAAGCTGGCAGCAGCGGCTTTCCGAGCCAGCTGGCGCCGCTCCAGGGCTCGCTCGAAGTCCTCACGCGTGCAGCGTTTGCCCAGCTCGTGCATGCGGATGTCGGGACTTCAGGTTGCTGAATCCAACAGTCGTCCCAGGTTGCGGGACCCCAGGTTGCGGAAAATGAAGTCCTTGCCAAACCAAACACAGCTCTGCGGGGGCTGGTCAGCAAACCTGTACCGCTAAAGTACACGTGGAGCTCCCCTCAAAAGGGCGAGCAACTGGTACAGTTTGGGATGCAACATTGCTGTGAATCGGATTGCTTGCATCGGATTGTTTACAGGAGTCGGCACTCTGTGCCATCAGCTCCTCCCCCAGCGCAAGTTGCGGCCCAAGGTTTGCCCCGGAACGACCACGACGTCGACGATGACACTGGGAGACGTATGAGTCGTGGATGATAAAAAGCTTTCGATTCCACATCACACCTTGCTGGGCAATGGCTCAAGAGACAAGTGCAATGGACATACACATCGGCACCACAGCATCAACTAGAAAAGGGTGTGTGTGTGTGTGCACCTGTCAAGCTAGAGGCGTAAACCTCATCTTAACATTCTGCTTGGCCTGTAGAGCATCAACCTGTGTCTCAATAATCATGGCTAGCTCCTGAGAAAAAGAACGCAATCCACAGGGCTGCATGCACCAGCGGGGCGTCGTCCAAAGTATCCGCCCCAGAAGCGCCTGAAACGCATATGATCCCTCCAGCCAAATATGATATGGACTCCTGACAAATTTCACAATCGAGTACGCTACACCGTGTGGTAGCAAATAGTTTCGACTGAGGGCGCAAGCATCTGTGTTGCTTAACCTGTAACTTTCAAGTTGATGTCTTGATAGCCTTAAGGACACACACACACACACCCACACACAAACACAAACACTTAACATTGGCACCAACAAGTCATATGGCTACGAATTCCAATAGCGACCCCCTCCCAAATGGTTGGCAGCCATAACCCCGTGTACATGCTTCCCGTGGACAAATCAGGCCTACTCTTGCCACCACCTGCTGCAGGATGTTGGGTTTCTCGGGTGCAAAATCGTCTCGTGTCCACGGTACACTCGCTCCTGTGGCGAAGGTCGGGCCCGAGATTCCCGCAGAGCCAGGAACACGGCCTGCGTGACAGGATCTGATCGGACCGGCCCCCTGCCGCCATGGCGAGCATGAAATCTGTTTATGGATCCCTTTGAAACGGGGTCAATTGCAAACATCCGGCCCCAGAGCCGGCTCAACAAGCAACCGTCAAACTGACCAACCTCTGCTTAGATCACGGATAGCCCTTCTCTTGGGTACGTTCTATTGTGGGCTTTGGATGCGGCCAAGGTGGTCACATGGAATGTCAAAATCTTGGTGGAATTGGAGAGGGAACGACAATGGTTCCCTCAAACAACCTGATGTCCTGCCATATGCCACTGAACAGCTGAATAGATACGCCACACAGCATTGCGCTGTCGAGCAAGTAACGTGCAATGGATCTTCACGTCAACACGCGCCGGCATACACATTGCAATAGCAATTTGAATGATGATCGCATGGGTTGAGCAAACAAAATATGCTCCCTCCACGAGGGCTCTGAGGAAGGAGTGCAGGGGTGCAATGGTCAAGCGCGCATTCGGGTATGAAGCACAAAAACGACCTCTGTGAGGCTGCAATTGCTATTCAGGGGGGCCGGACAAACAAATGTATACTCCCTTGGAAATTTGAAGGCACCATCTGATATGTCCCTACAAGCGCAGTATCAGAATGGCATGCATTTCATCCATGTGGGTGTGTCGTTTTTAGGGGTCCCCCCCAAAATAGTGGTTTTTCTTTTGGCTTCCCATTAAAAGACACACTCATAATTGAGCTATTCGGGCATCAAATAGCTCCGTCCGGCTTTCTGGGTTCAGGGCCCATCTCTTTTCAACGACTTGTGTTTTCCCTGGTATCATAGCTATCTCCAGGTGCGCGGCAATGCTCGGGAAGAAACCTTGAGGTTTCGTCGAAAAATCAGCAATGTCTCACTGTTCTCATCACTCGCCATTGGCCCCGCAGGATTTGCTACAGTACCCCCCTCAACCCCTTCTCTGGAAACCGCTGCCACTCTGTGGATCTGGGCTGGCTGAAACAGGCCGTGCAGTCTCCAAGACAAACTCCGTGACCCTTTCCCAACTTACAACGCAGCTGACTGCCCTGCTCGCTTTGAGCGTGTCATCGGACCTCGTTGACCACATTGGCGAGCTCAGCACCGCTGAAGCCTGGAGTTCTGAGTCTCAAGGCCCGAAACCTTCTCGACCAGGAAGACCCCCCGACTGCGCATGTCTTGCCTCAACAGTTAAGAGCCCTGGTATCTGTCCAGGTCTCTGGAGTGGGCTAGGATTCTGGAAGGCTTCTGGTGGCTGCTGGGGACTGGGGACGCCGCTTGTGCTTATTTCTCTGCCACTTGCTGGTTAAGGTGCGGGAACAAGTGAGAGATTCAGCATGGGCTGGATCAAGCAATCGTGACTGGTTGAGCTTTCCCCAACGACAATGGGCTACACCTTCAATAGAGCCAACTGTGTTGTACGCATCTGTGTGGGATTCCCTTGGGCGTCAAGGGATCGAACAATCGACCCAAACATTTTGGTGCGGCATCTCTCAATCTGTCCCAATGGACATCCTGCCAGACATGATACATTTAAGAGTCGCAATCAAAACCCAGTATCAAAATGGTCTACCCAGAACCATGCAAAGGCCGCAACTATTTCTGGCTGGAAATGCCCCTTACTAACCTTCATCTACCCGGGTTTTGATTGTGGCCCATTTGACCCAAGCAAATGCAATGATGAACTGGCGTGAGTGCCAAAAGTGGGGGGTGGAAGTGACGTGCCAGGCCGAAAAGGGAGAAGACATCTCCCCGTGTGCCCCGAAGGCTGCGCTGGATATCTTGGATCGTTCTGGGCATTCTCGCGAACCCGTGGAGGTGTGGAGGTGCAACGCACGATGCACAACGAGAGGTGCAAGAGGTTTGCTGCGTTCAGTACAGCTAGAATGAAAAGCAAAGATTGGCGATGGGCGTGAATCCGCTATTGGTCACTAATGTTTCATGTATTTCATTTGTTTCATATAATAAACAATGATAATAACAGCTTACTCCTTTTGAATATCAATCATGTGTCGCGTTTCTAGTTTCATCGGCATTATGTGTGGTCGTTATGTCTTCTGAATTCATATGTGACTATATATATTTTTCATCTGTTTCACGGTTCGCTCCACACTTCATCAGCATTATCATAAGAACATTCGCATCATTATGTTTGAACGACTAGCTTCATGAATAGTATTAATGCTAAAGCCGGTTAACATGCGAAGCCAGGTATGAAGCCCAGCACCTTCAGCAAACTCGCACCTCAGTGGGCCCGTCGTGCGGCGAGCGAGACATCTTGCACCTTAGCCACATCTAAGGATGTGAGCGTCAAGATCCTGTCGCCCGCGCAAGCCGCTGGATCAGCCTAAACTTGCTCTGCGCATCATACGCGTCGCCACCGCTAAGGCCAAACGTTTCTCCGGATATACCACGGACAGCGGCGCACACCGATGGCTTGCACGTCAAAAGCAAGCCGGCGGTGGTCCAATGGCTCAAGACACACATCCTGAAAGCTGTAGCACATGGCCCCCGAACTTCACAATTACATGATTCCTTGGTAGCAAAGCAAACATGTAGGTAATAACCCTTTTATTGGGGTCGGCGGGGATCTGAGTCGAACGACCTGCTTGCCTGCGGACTCTGCAGCGATGCGCTGAAGGGTGCTGGCCTGCAGCAAAAATGGGTCAATGTGGGTGTCTTTTTTGGGCGAACCTAGATGGCTGGCTTTACTTTGTTGGCTTTTCTTGTTGGGAGAGGAACCCAAATTGGTTGTTTATATTCTGCTTGATCCGCAAACTTGGTCGTAGCCGGCAGCAGCCGCGACCGATTGCGGTGCTTAAGCTTGGTATGTGTCAAGACTAAGCTTGCCTTCCCTATGTTTGAGACGCCTTCATAGTCCCGGATCTGCCTCAGCGTAGACCTCAGACCTCTAGTGGCCAGGGGGGAAAAGGAGCAGGCGCTTTCTTGGGGCGGTTTATTCAAAGACCAAACCAAGCTCATGCGAGGAAACAAGGGCAGCTCTTGAAGCCTCGGAACAAGACTTGACTGCCCTTCTCAAACCTTGACCCAAAGGATAAACCAAAATGCAAGGTCGGTGTTCAACAAGATTCGGACATCGATTGTGACCAGCACTGCGCTGCGCTGGATGAAACAAGGACAAGCCAGGTCGTTCGAGCTGAGCGGCAGCCAGAATTGACGTACTGTGCCACGGTTGACATGTCGTCTGAGCCCATTCTATTACTTTCACAGTGACTAGACGGGGAAGCTCATTCACCGACAGGCCGCGCAGAGGTTCAGAAACGACTCCGCAGCAGGCATATCAATGCTCTCGTAACTAAAATCTCTATGGTCCACACAGAACTGGCATGCAAGATGCAGGATCGCTCCACCCTAAAAACAAGACAGGTGGACCAGAGACGGCAGAAGTGTATGCCACGAATTCAGCCGAACATGCACAAGAGCATGTGGATACCCTTCAGTGGCCTCAACAGTCCTGGCAAATCAACTTGTGCCAAGTCATGCCAGGTAAGCGTCCTCCATCTTGGACAAAAACCAGTCTAGCGATCGCCACGGTTTTTCTGGCTGCAGGCTGAGCTCTCTGCGGCAACCTCCATGTTGGCATCCGCCTTGGCAATGGGCGCTAGCCAATCAAATGGGCGTGTGACCATTGGGGTTCACGTTTCTCGGGCCATGAGCTTCCTGCCTATAGCTGTCAATGTTTGACCCCCTCGAATGAATTTGGTTGAGGCCTAGAAACTACATCCAGATCGGTCCGCTCAGTGACACAGTGACACCATAAGCAGACACGGAGCTAACACTGCGGACAGCAAGGAGCATGAAAAGTTCCGATAAACTCGAACTGTGATCCCAGTGCGGACAAGCAGAAAACTGCCGTGAACCCTGACAAACCAGTCGGCCATGGCTTCTCAAAGTCTCCCCCGAAAGCCATCCAAAGGCCACTTGAAGGGTGACCTGACCTGTGCTGAGAACCTCGTCTGTGCTCGGTTGTTGTACGTGTCCAGTCCAAATTTCGGTTGGCCAGTCGAAATGCGTCTTGCCATAGCCAACACTATACTGATCAATGTGGTGCATAACTGCATAACCAACGAACAGCTGTCCTGCATTGCCCTAGTTGACTCAAACTGCACAAGTTAGAGGAAAATCACACCTGCAGGAAAAGAAACGGAGGTTCAAATAATTCTTTCCATTGTCTTAAACTAAACTCAGACCATAACCTCCGCTGCTTCTTGTGGGAAACCTTACAAAATCAAAGTGCAAAGGGCACGCCCGATTCCCGCAGCTTGGTTCAGAATCGTCCTCTATGCATCGCATCAGTACCAATAAGCCCCCGAGATCACCACCACAATTACCACACATCACATCGCTCTGTGCTGCACCCTGACGCAGGGGTCCATGTTTGGAGGAAATCCCAAGAGGTAAAACCATGCTGGGGAAATCAATCACGGGGATTAAATCTGCTCGGAAATCAACGAATTGTGCGAATCTGAAACCACGCCATGAGTCTCTATCTCGTGGATGGCTGCTTTGGCGCGAGCTAGCGCTTCGCTTGCATTACAGCTTTTACTCCAGAGTTCATTTTGCCCCTCTGCAAATTGGAAGGGCTTTTGCGGCATCCATAGCATGGGCGAGCAGGTAGCTCTGATAGGCGAGCTTATTCAACTTTACAAGCAGGCTTCTGCTGTGTTATCACCCTTCAGTCAAACTCTGGCTCTTTTGGCTGCAAGGTTCAAGAGGGCAGCGAAGGCCCTGGCATTACATCTGTGACAAGCGACTACGATGCAAAGCTTGCATGCGTGCCGCAGCATGTAGGGAACAGCAGCATGTTTCCCTGCATCCTAACACTCGCTTTCTTTGCGCCGCTCGTTTGACTTTTGCTTGTGCAGCATCTCCCCATGACACAACTGGGCTGCCCTCAGATCCCCCGCCAAAAATTTAACTTTTCGTGGTTTAAATGGAAACCACCACCAAACACTAAAAGGCTAAAAGGCTAAAAGGCTAAAAAGCTAAGGGGATGGCTGGGAGCCACCAAGACAACTCTTGCTTGATACGCAAAGGGCGGTGTCTTCCGAGTCGCTCAAAAGTCGTCCGCCCGCGCCTTCCTCACGTGCACCTTGAGGATCTGCTTCCGCTCCTCCTGGCAGAAAGGCTCAACGCAGCGCTATGGTCGCTGCGAACTGCCTGCCTGGGTTGAAGGGTTGAACGTTCTCTAGATGCTTTTGTGTTTTTTTTGAAACAACTACGCAGCCATATTTTTGCACAACCTAAAGAAAACAGGGGTGTGGGGAATGGAAGGCTTCACTTTTGCATGCAGCTGAGAATATTACAGTACTATCAGGCTCCATGTATATAGATCACCGCCCTCCCAGATACGCAGTTTGACTCCCGAAATCCCGAGAGAGGCCGCTATCGTTTCATCCATGCTTGGATTTCTCTGAATGAAACCCCATCCAAAAGAAACTCATGAATCGAAGCAGCCACACGGCGTCTCAGCATCTGCTGAAGACATACTAAGAGACGTCTCTCAAATGAAGCAAACAGAAGGTCCAAGAAACTTCCCTCATGTCAATTGAGTTCAAAGGCGGTACGGCTCAGATGCAACATGTGAAGCAAGGGGGGGCTGTGCCCCTGTTCATCTCATCGGCAAGTTAGCGTTGACTTCCAAGTTCGAGAGAGACAGCCATGCCATGAACAAGGATTCTTGCATTGCCTCAAACATCACGCCACCCATGCTATGATGGTCCAAAAGGTGATGCTTAAGCTACTCAACACAAGTTTCAAAGGACTCGCAATCAAGCCCAAATATCTCGTGGCCACATTGCACGACTGTTCTCTAAGCATCTCCCTAGGTTCCTTGTATTGAGCACGATGTTATGGAAGTGAAACAACCTGCATTTCACCAGAAAGTTGGTTGCCAAATCATCAGAAACCCTCAACAGCCCTCATACTTTCTAAGGGTTGGGACATCAACAGCAAAATCTCCGCGCTTCCGGGTTGAATCGCCCTATCTTCGCTCCTCATCTGGCAGTTCCACCTGGATGAAGCGATCGAAGCCTGCGATGGAACATCCGGACATCCGGACATGCTGACAGTGCCTCCTCTGGGAGTGTGCTGAGTGCATTGAAACGGCAGTGTCTCAAGATAGGGGACTTCTTCTTGGATGGCTTTAAAGATACAGAAAACCACCTACATGGAGGGTTCATATTTTGAGAAACAGCCACGGAGTGAGTTGTCATGAGGGTAGGTGGAAAGGGGGGGGTTATGCTTTCGTAACTCACCCCAAGTAAGCTTTTTCGAGAATCACATGCCAACTCAGAATGCTCTGAGCGAGGAGCGTCCAGGCCGCAACAGCGCTGGGTCGATGGCCTCACAGCACAGGGGTCGGCAGGGCCTGCTATTGCTCTTGTCTGGATTTGTCTGTCAGCTGTGGGAGGCAGCGAAAGGTTTACCTTGGAATGATTGGAGGATTGATGCCTGTTGAGTTGCCTCTTAGTTTGTTTGTATGCGCGCCCCTCTCGGTGTCTCTTTGTCGGCCCCGCCCTCCCTCCCTCCCTCCCTCCCTCCCTCCCTCCCTCCCTCCCTCCCTCCCTCCCCTCCCACCCACCCAACCTCGCTCCCTTCATTTCACTGTTGCACCGAACCCATGCGAACGCAAATCTGTCAGCATCTCTGCCAGCAATCCGTCTCTGTGTCCGTCTCTAGCTGGCTGGTGCCATTTGCCTCTGGACAGACATAGTTTACTCTGCCTCTTCGCTTCAGCTTTGGGCGCTGGCTGTCCCAACTGCGAGCTATCGGTGCTGGAAGCGGAGACAACACGACACACTATGGCACACTAGGTCAGAGCAGGTTACTTGCACCCAGACTTGCACTGCACATTGTGTATAACTGTTTGCTGCAGCTGTCATTTCATCTGCCTACCGCCCACCACAAAGAATTAGCCAGGGCGCCCTTTCCGAGCGAAATCCTCCAAGACCTTCAGGGGCGCCATAGTTCGATAGAAATCCACCGAGCTGCCTAAATATTCCCGTGAGTTGATTACACTGACAAGGCAATCAAGTGCTTCAATCCTGCCTTGCCATTGGTCCGAGCGGCAGCGCAACACTCGAAAAGTCGCTTGCACCTGAATGGCCGTCTAGAGCCTATTGGACAAGTGCAAATCCAGCAAGGCTGCTGGTTGGCCATTGCTCCCGATACGGGTATCATCATGGCTCAACCGCCCAATACGTCAAAGAGATGCCAACGGCCTGATGATGGAAGAATCGGATTCACACTTCAAAGACTTGAAAGGAAATGCATAGCAATCGTTAAATTAGCTTGTGGAAGAGTGGACGATCATGTTCTAGACCGAGCGAAAACACCCATGTCCATGCACCCGGACTCCCGCACGGCGCCTCTTGGCGATTGGTCGCGCCCAGGATGACGATGCCGTCTCCCTGGCCGTAAAACCTCGGAAGGTGAACCACGTGAACCGGTCAACTCCAAGCAATCCCCAAATGATGGCTCTGGCATGTAACAGGAGGGATACAGAATGAGTTCAACAGTCCGGGCTTCCTCTTGAGCACTTGAAAGTGGAAGTTCTCCGTCCCATCCTTGGGTGGGCTTGAGCCACCGACTCTGCATGCTGTTGCAGCCGCCAGTGATAGATTGAAAAAGTGCTGGTATTAGTACAGTTGCTTCACCTGCCCTCAGCAACTAGCCGAGGACCTGACCCGTCCAGCTCAGTCAGCAACTGGTTCAAGGTTTGCACATACTCCTGGGCGCGGTTTTGACAGGCTTGAAGGCTTCAAGTTATGACCTAGAAACGAAGCACGGCAACTAGGTCCTCCAGTAGAGAGGTTAAGGGTACCAACTTTTTTCTGTAGCCTATTTTAGTAGTGGAACCCTCCCCAAAAGGGGTGAGAAAGTGCACTACTGGTGGACCTAGGCAACTGACCGCGCCAAATTCTCGCTTCGCCCAAGTTCTGGCCGGGAAACGTTCAGCCGTCGAAATGTGTGGGCAACTAACGCGGACCAAATAAAAGACACATCCAAATAAACATCCAGATCTCATTTCGAGGGCAACAAGACCGAGACCAACCACTCACCGTGGACCCCGATTGCCTCGCTGCCACTCAGCGCCGATTGGCCGCGGCTGCGGGTGCCTGGACCCACCCGCTGGCTTAGGGGGCAAATTTCTCTCAACGAAGACTGGGGGTTCCTGGCTGAAAACCAACAAACACAGGGGGAGATCCTGGATTGGACCATTTGCCACCGAGACATTCGGGCCTGTGAGTTCCACAAGTTGGTGGGCGAGTACCAAGCTGAAAAAGCGGAACCCGAAAGAAAGAAACCTTCATGACTGATGTCGGAAACTGGACCTGGATGTGATGTTCTTGCATGGCCTACTGCTTCCCTGTGACTCGAGTGAACATGTTTTTTTTTTTTTTTAAAAAAAAAAAAAAAAAAAAAAAAAAAAGCTCTCGGCTTGCACTGGTGTTGTTTGCGCAAGTGAACACACCGATGGAAAAGGCCGCGCGGCTGATCCCATGCTCCGTCGGTGGGGTTACCTATTCAACTCCCTGCAATTCCACCAGACTCGGGTTCCTTTGAATTGGCTTCAACTCTGAGCTGACTGAGAGCCTGCAATCCCAGCCGCTTCAAAAGCAAGCCATGTGCGGCCGGGTGCAACTGGCCTAAGGCGTCTAGCTCGTCTAGGAAGAGCACCACGGGCGCCTGCTGCCGTGCCTGACTTGCGCGAAGACTCGCCAAAGCAACACGGAAACCCACACAACAGCAACCTTGAGGAGCTTTTCTGCGTTCTATTTGAAGGCTCAATGCTAAAATTCAGGGAGGGTGTTTGCGAACGGTCTTGTGCTGGCCACATCAATCATGGTGATCATTGGGTGGCAAAGGGCGTTTGGATACAGGCCGGAAAGCACGGATTGTCTGCAAAAGAGTTGTGTTTTCTCTGTACTGCAAGTCTACGATTGAATCAAAGTATTCCACCTCTACTGGAGAATTTGTCGGTGCTCGCTCATGCCACCCAGAGAATCAAAGCGAGATATCAGGGGCAAAAGAACTACACATGATTCTCTTATGATCATGACCTTTGGTTTTGAAGTCCCCCATTCCAAGTTAGGCGTTTATAGCAATCTTGGGAAAGCCCCCAACCACTGAACAAAAGTGGATGATGGTTTGGTGACCAGCTACTACTGAAATGGAACAAATGCGGTTCAAGGTGATGCAAGGTCAGGTAGACAATATTAGACAGCTATTGATTTTGCCTTGCTTTTGGTCTTCCCCCCGACAGGTTCGGACATTGAACATGCAAAGTCGCTGAAGTGCGATCAGCCAGCGACTGTAGCATCACCTTGCCAGGCACTGGCCACCCAGTGACATCTCACTGCTGAGACTTCCACCCACCCCCACCCCCCCTCTCCCCCCCCTTTTTTCCGCGAGACTTCCAACCCCCCCCCTCTCCCCCGGCCCCCCCCCGCCGCCCCCCCCGGCCCCCCCCCCCGGCCCCTTGCTCCTAGCTGGTTTCGTCTTGTTGGCTGGCGCCAGAAGCCTGCGGCAAGGCGCCTTCTTGAAGAGGTCCCGGACCCTGGACGCCCCTCGGCCCACATAGACCTGGCCATGGGCGGTTCGGATCCGCACCTGAAACGAAGGGGGGGGTTCTGCTAGAAGCACCCTAGAGGTCAGTAGACCCTTGTCCATGCTTGCCGGCATTTCGGCCCATGGCCAAGGCTGTGCATTTTGTTTGCTCCATGCTTTTGCTCAAATCACTGGGGATTCCTGGCAATCTGAACGCTTGGTGAAAAAGCGCCTCAAGCCCAGACATGATGAGAAGGCAACAGAGAATCTGCTTCGCTTGAAATAGGCTTCCAACCCAGCACAAAGAACTGACGCCCACAGCTTGAAAGAGGATTAAAGCTGGAACTGCTCCCTTGTGTTGCATTTGAACCACCTTGGCAATACAAGTTAGGTTGGCAGCAGCAGAGCCGTGACCTTCTATCTGCACATCGTATTCAAGGAAGGCTCAAGGATAACTCTTTTCTGTTGTTCAGACTCATGGAAGATGCAACTGTTGTCGGCCACGGCGATGCCTTGTTTTCTTGTGAGAGGAAAATGACACTCACTGTCCAATGTCATTCCTCGAAGGATTTGTTCGGATCGACCAGCAGATGTGCAAAACATTCTACCTTCCCTGGGTTGTGGCAGTGGTGCATTCAATGCCAGGATCATTGTTATTTGTGCAGTTACGATAGTTGAGCAGTGACTCCCGGAAAACGACATGTTGCACCTCCCATTCTCCTCACCTATCCACGCGCTTCTGTCAGGGTTTGGGCTCGATGATGCTCACTGCTTGAAGATCAGGATCTTCAACAGAACGGGGAGGGTACGGCTAGAACTACACAGCAAAAGGGTGCCAACATGCAAGTTGGGCATCTGTCTTGATTCTTCCAGGGCCCATCCCCGCCAAGACCTCCCCCTCTTGCAAGCTCTTTCCTCCAACGAACCGCCGTCCTCTTTGAGGGGCGGAGAAAGTCGCGCAAGGTTCAGGCCGAAGCCGCTCGCAATTCCACTCACACGAGTCCCACTCCCGATGCCGCGACTGAGCCGCCGGAGTCCAAACTGGGTCAAGACGCTCCGAACAAGAAGATCTAAAGGATCGATTTGGGGTGTCCTGCATCATGTCATGCCCGGATGCTCAAAAGCCACCACCATGTTGAAACTTGACCATGACATAGATCAGGATCGAACAGGCAGGCGATATCTTGACAGGAAAAAGATCCTGCCGAACACAAACTGTTCATTCGTTGATGCAGAATACGGAACACCCTCACACCATTGGAGCTGATGAGGACCTCCTCCTTTGCAAACACCAAATCAACCAACTGATTCAAACATTTCACAGTGCTCCCACGCGTGGATCCACATACGGCTCACCAGGCGGTTTCCAGGATGCCAGGCTTCTGCGTTCCGGCGAGTGCCCCTTCCACTCGGATTCCGTCCCTCTTGCGTTGCATATCAATATGGGTGTGTCCTTTTTGAGGGTACCCTTTCGGTTGGTGTCCAGCAAAACCACCATTTCTGAGGGTTTGGGATCCGCGATCGCGCCACCCTTGCCAGGGTTGGGCTCGTGGGTTGAAACCGGCTTTGAGGCACCGTTCCAAGACCGGTGGTCAAACACAGTTCTCGTTTTTGAGGCACCCGTTTTGGGTTGGTTTAAAGGGAAACCGAAGAGAAACCATTTATTTGTCTTGGGCCCTCAAGAACAGCCACACCCATGAATATTGTTCCATTTACCGACAAGCAGATCCTGGAGCAATGGAAGATGGGCCCCTTTTGCCGGCCAAAGGCAAATCGGGATTCCAGGAGACTGAGCATCAAAAGGATTCCTCCCGAGCCACCGCGTCGCGTTTCATGCCAACAGCCCTGCCACGCCGCCAAAGTCCACCTTTGGCCGCAGGCGTCGTTTCAGTACCTCCTGCATCCGCAGCACCTGGCGTGTCCGCTCATAGGGCTGCTCCGAAGACCATGGAGTGGAACATTGACTCATACGAGCCAAAGGAAACCAAGCCAATCTTCGAGCCTTGTGGCTTGCCCATCTTTTGGATTGGATCAACCATGAGGAAGCGTACCTGCACCCTCCGATGTGACAAAAACGTATGTCCTAGGATGCAGGCTTTCTTTGATCGGAAAACCCAGCACCCAAGTGAAACTTGAAATCTTCCCATCGCAACTGCTGGGTTGATATTGCTGGCAGATGTGCGGAATAAATGCCAAGCTCCTGCCCTTGTTTTATCTGGCCGCCGCTGTCTTTGGCCCATTTCGGAAAACTCGTCCGCATGTTAGTTGCCGACGCTGGAGACTACAAACATCAGCAAGCTCGTCAAACATAGCACTTGATGACTTCCCCTGATTGCGGCGCCACTGAACAATCAGCAGCATCACCGCCAAGACCACTATGACTCTATGACAACTTGAGAGTTCAACTTTACTTGCTGGGAACCTGCTTTGCAAAAGCTAGTAGAATGTTGGGCAGCCCAAAAGCCTGAACTGGTGGGAATCCCAGTGCCCGTGAAGAAAGTACAAGCGTGCATCTACGGGTTATGCAGCCTTCACCTAAGATAAATCTCACACACACACGCGCGCGCGCCCTCGAACTTGTTTTGTTTCGTTTTCAAGCAAGCAAGCTGCCACATTCCCGCAAAAATACATATGGCAGTGGACGATCATGCAAAAGGATCTGTTTGATACAAGCAGTTCAACAAGGTCCCGAATCAAAGTATCGCTGCACTAGCCATTATGGTCAAGAAAAACATCTAGCCACAAAAAGGGGCGCTTGCTCACTTCCGGGGACCGACTTGGCCGAGACGCGTCGCCACTGTCATCCAACTGCTGCGCAAACGGACTGCACCACCCCAAGCGGCGCTCCAACCCCCCCCTCCCCCAACTCTTCCCCAACCGAAACACAAACCCAGTTCCGCCAAGGCCGAAGCGTCAAAACAACCCGGCGCCATTTCCCCCCCACTCCCCACTCCCCACTCCCCACTCCCCACTCCCCACTCCCCACTCCCCGCGCATCCCGCGCATCCCGCGGGTGCCAAAGCCTTGTAGCGGCTCCTGGCGCAGGCCCGGAGCTCCGCCTCCACGTGGTGCACCAACTCCCGGTGCTCCTCCTTGTCCCGCGCCTTCAGGTGCTCCAGCCTGGACCGGGATGCTGGCAATGGGGGGGATGTCTGTCCCTCTTCGTTTTCCATGGTGGGACACCCCAATTCAGTCTGTAAGAGCCCAAGTGGGAGACACCAAGCCCAAAAACCGCAGTTTCCTCAGGGAACGCTTCCCAAAACCCCAGTTCCTCTTTTGTAACGCTTCTGTTAACAAGGGAAGCAGAAAAAAGTGTCCCAACCCCCTCGATCCTCTTCCGCGCCTGGCTTTGTCCTTGGAGGTGCCGGTGACCCGCTGCCCGAGGAGCTGCTGCTTCGCACGGCTCTTGGAGCTGTCCGGCAGATCCCCTTAAAAAAGATTCGACCCCGAGCCGATGGTCCCTTGGATGGATGGATGGATGGATGGATGGATGGATGGATGGATGGATGGATGGATGGATGGATGGATGGATGGATGGATGGATGGATGGATGGATGGGCGGATGGGTTGGATGTGGATGGGTTGGGCAATTTCAACCACTGATCAATCACCCCCTTCACAGCCCCTATTTAGACTTGTTGTTCAGGAGGGTCCCCCCTTTTTGGTAAAGACTCCTTGACTAGGAGCTGGAGGGTGTATTTATCAGGGGTCCTACCTGGTCATCCCTAGGATCCCGAACCAATCCGCTGGAACCTCCAGTCAACTTCAATTGTGCTTTGGGAGAGTAAGCATGTAATGTAGCACCCGCCATACGGTATGCTTTGAGATTGTCACAGAATTGCCCTCCAAAGCCACAGAATGTCAGGGCCAGGGCCAAAGTGCAAACAGCACCCTCCCCCCCGAGACTGTAAACGTAATGGCGAACTGGCTGACCCCTCCATGTTGAAGACGTTGGCCGTGTGCCCAATGATGGGGGCCCTTGCTGAAAGTTTGACCAAAGCTATGGGCACAGCGCACTGGAGAAGTGAGAACTTGCGGCGTTCCTTCGGCTCACAGCCACTCAAGGTTCACTTAAGTTCAAGGCACCATCGAAACCAGATCTGTAACCGCTAATATGAACCACAAATCGCATCTTGAGCAATACTTCCCCATCAAACCATCCCCAAAAGCTGCTTGGGGTCTGCGATTGCTCTCACTACGATCTCGTGCTTGCGAAAAAGCGGCGGATATGTCGCTTCAGCTGGCGCCGGTAGTCCGACCACACGTTCTCGTTGTCCATCTGCTTCAGCCGCAGGGTGAGAGGGTCCTCCTCCTGCCAGTCATAATTAGCTGCCCAGTGGCCAACTCTCCTGCTTCTTCCTTGAATTGGAAGGCACATTCGCCCAAAAGGAGAACGACGTGAGTGGACAAGTGAGATTTGTTGGTGTTCTTGCTGCCTCAGTGCCTCGGTTTGTGTCTGGCGCGACAATGTACTCAACGAACCGGACATGATCCATTAACAAGAAGAAATCCAAAGCTTATATGCCGGAATGCGGGATCCACAAACTGTTCCTCTGAATGCCGGTGGCTGAGGGTCCCATCGCATGGTTCCATCCCACAAACACTTCGAATGGCGGCAACAGTAAGCTCACATATTGGGTAAGGCTCCACGAATAGCAATCGATGACGAAACAACTTCAACTCTAAGTCTGGCGAGTATTTGAGAGCGCACATGCGTGGACACACACACACACACATACACGAAACATGTCAGTTCAAAGGGCAACAACTCGTCCTCGCCAGTCCTCCATAGACAGCCAGCAACAACCAAGCGTCTTGCAATCTTGTGGCGGACAATCAAAGGCCAACGTCGCTTTGCGGGTTCCGTGCGTGTGACACCATGAAGAGGCACGTCGTACTCTTTGGTCTTCGACCGCGGCGAAACGATCCGCCAAAAGTGAAGGATCTTGCCCAACCATGGTTTGGTCAACCAACCCTTTACTAATCCCCGTATTAACCAACCAGCCATGGGCTAAATGGCAGGTTCATGAGTTCTGGGTTGCCAAGCCCCTGTCTCCTGCACCTTCCGCCGAATAGATCTCCGGGGCTTGGACTCCCCATCGAGGCTAGACCTGAGAAATCACCTCCCCACGTCTCCAAGCGATCGATCGCAGTCTTTTGTCAGGTCTTGACTGACTGACTGGCCTGTGGCCGCGTGGCAAGAGAATCCAATGTTGGTGCCTGATGGGTTGATGGACTTTTCCAAGCTCGCCAAAGGTCCAGGTGAAGGGCACTCCGCGGAAAGGGTGCCGTGACAGTTCGGGGGATGGCCGTGGTTACAGGAGCAAAGGCAGTTGCTGGCTAAGTTCTTCGGGCAGAAACAGGTTGACGGAAATCTCATTCATAGTACAGCTGTTTCAGGTACAGACTGATCCTTGATCAGTCAGGTTGTTGTTGACCTATGGCTATCACTGTAAACACGCATTGTATCGGCGGATAAATCACAGCCTAAGCGGGCTATTTGCTTTCCTTTTGACACCTTGCCCGTCAAGACATCACCAGCAACGTGAGGCGGGTGGCGGGGATAAGAGCATGTTGCGATTCTGCAGCGCGGAGTAATTGTCCCGAAACTCGTTGAATCCCGGATTGAAACTGTTTGCATACTTAAATGTCACGTCAATATCACGTAGATGTTCATTCACTAAAGAGAACAGGAGCAATTGCATACATATTCTAGACTAGACGTCCAAACTCGAAGCCAACAAGTGCCAGATTCGCGGACAAGAAAATGTCGAGCCAAGCGCAACCATTCCCCGCTATTGAGCTCAGAACCCAAGCAAACTTGGCTGCCGGGCTCCGCCAGCGACACCATGGAGCCCCGGCTGGGGCTAGGCGCCGCAGGCACCAGAAGAGGCGACGGGCCCTGAGAGGGGCGAGATTTCTTGGAAATGGCCGGGGCCCGAGTTGCTTCAGACCTTTGTGTTTGTCAACCCCCCCTCCCACCCCAAGTCCATTTTGTGTGGGTTAGAGTGGTTGAGGGGCTTCATCTGCAAATCAATTTTGGGCAACATGTGCAATGGGCCTGCTTTGGAGGAAACGGTTGCTTGATATTATCGGGAAACAAACGGTTGGCCCAACCCTGCTGCAAACCTTCTCATCTCGTTGGCTCGCTGAAAACCATCCCAGGCAGATGAAAGATTCTAAATGATAGTGGTATGTCTCAAGAAAACTGCCCCCTCTCCCCGATTCAGGTTCTCGCAAGCATGGAAACCTCTTGGCTACAGAAAGCATTCGTGGCATACCAGTCGAGGCAGCCACGAGTCAAGACCCAAAACACTGCTCCCTCATTGCCCCTCCTCCTGGCGCGGCGCAGCACTCGTTGAGCTCTCCTGGAGGTGAGGGGCAGAGCCGGCGGCAGCCAGCGGAAAAATTCACGCCGAGGCGATTGAACTGTTTCGCTGAGAAATCCAGTAACCACAACCGTCCAGGATCTGACCAGTTTCAATCAATCTAGCGTCCAGAGCACCTACACCAACGGTTGTGCAAACCGGACACGTGATCTCTGTTGGCGGTTTGGCTTGGGAGCCGCTGCCTGCAAAGGAGTTGGCTGCCAATGCATCGAACATAAGAAATGACATCACCATCTCGCCAATGCGCTTTGGAAACCCGTCGTGTTGGAGGACCCCTCCCCCCCGCCCCTTGCGCAGAAGCCAACCATCTTGACACAGTAGCCAAACTACCTATCAAGCTACCTAATTGCTTGACTGTAGCTGGCCTGCTCCTCTTGTCCACGCCCCAGCACAAAAGCTCGCGACAAGAAGACAAACACACCCATGTGGAAAATACCGCTTGCAACAATACCAAAGTCGGATTCCCATCCCTGCCGCCTTTTTGTCACTTTCCAGGGACTCGCCTTGCATCACAACAAGTAGGGCACAGGAGAACAGACACCTGGCAACAAACAAGACAGAACAATTCTCCCAAGTCTGCCCAAACAAGCCTATAACCCATCACCCACCCGCCCACCCACCACCCACCCCCTACCCCGCCCCCTCCCCAGTTCCCCAACACAATACCCTTAACCAAAAGGATACTTTGAGAAAACAACCTCCCAAACGGCCCCCTCTGTTCTCCTCGCAGGTCTCCACCACGATCCGCGGCACGCTCGAGGAGCGAGCCTTTTCCTTGGAGGCCTGCCGTGACCGCTCCTGCCGAGCACATGCGCTTTGCGCAATATGCAACATAAGCCAAAGGCAACCTAACTAAGACACAGGACAACACAAAGTAGGATACCACATTTGTGGCAGAATGAGGGCGATGGACATTGCACTTCACACTGGGCAGCGCAGGTTGTTAAGCAAAACAACAGTCCTAGTGGTGAGAAATTTTGTAAATAAGGATCCTGGCTTGTATATCACATTCCTGGTCGCTGCGGTACTTGTCGATGCTGTGTTCGTGTTTGCTCGAGCTCGCACTTGGAACCGAAAGTGTGCAACAAGTGCATGGGCCATTTTGCATGCGGATTGCAAAGTCACATGTGGACGCTCCTTGAGAATAAGAAACTAATTGCGATCGCTCCTCAAGAATACATTTCTTTGTGGATGGTTGCTGAGAATCGGGAATTAAGTGCGGACGGTTCTTGAGAATCCGGATGGGGCATCTGGCTGCGCTTGACTTGACATTACAGGCAGTATCCTTTGGCGCGACTTTGCGGTAATTTCCACATTTGTGAAAGGCCTGCTAGTGAATGCAGAGCCACAAACCGAGATACGGACTGGGAATTCCACACTGGGATCGCAGCACGCTCGGCAGCAGCTCTGGTCCATGGGCTCAGACGCTGCCACGCCTCAACGCACAACAACCTGGACTCGGACACTTCGCTGACGCTGAGTCACTTGGCTCCACGACTCGCCTTGCATCTGCCCCCGGGGCATCCTGCGCAAGTTCAGACCGCAACATCTGCTGGCACGACTGCCAGAACCTGTCGATTGCCAGCTTCTTGCACGCAGCGCCCCTGCGTCGCTTGGCTCCGTGACTCGCGCCTGTCTGTGAATTGCCACTTGGCCAGCGCTGTTCCTTTCTTGCGCGTCGCTGGCGCTGCGCGCTGGGCTTGGCCGAGGGCAACGCGAAGCGTCTACAATAGTTGATACTTCATGAGGAACAGAACCTCATTTACGGGGACAAACAAAAGTATGGTATCCTGCTTCGTGTTGACCTGTATCTTGGTTAGGCTGCCTTTGGTTTACATGCATTTTATGTCTTACTAGACGAAATCACCATATATCAGTACATTTGCGTGCATACGCAGTTGGACTATACATGCGTCTACTACTTGCTTCCCTTCATGTGCAGAAAAATACTGTTTGATTTGTAGATACATAGAGCGAGTTACGCTCACATGCCTTCATTGCACGCACGCGTCGGAATAAACATGTGTCCGGTCAGTAGACGAAAGCCTTGCACCTTCCTGGGCTGACAGGGGCAATCTCAAGTTGAAGGGCTGGATTCCGGATGGGTTCCCAGCAGCTCACGCGGAGACAAGTCCGATTGCTCGAAATCAAACTCCTTGACATAGCCAAGGCCCTCTAAATGGTCAAACCTCCAAAAAGCGGTAGGGAATGAAGGACCCCGAAATCATGAACACGCGCGCAACCAGGATTTGATGTGTTTGAAACTTCCCCAACTTTCAACCCAGGTTTCAGCGCCACCACCCCGTCTCCTCGTTCCGCGGCCCATTGGATGCCTTCGAGGGCCTGGAGGACTCCTCCGGACCAAGCTACATGCATGTGGTATCTTGGCCCATACAAATTGAAACAACCCAAAGATAAGCAAAGAGAACCAAGGCAGGCACTGGATACACCGCCATCTTCCTGAGCCAAAGACGGGCTTGGGCCTGCCTCCGATTTCATGTGAGCCAGGCTCTTCATAGAAACTTGTGAAAAGGGTTCCGAGCACCCGTTGAAATGGGTGGACACATATCGCCGTGTCTTATGGCGCGCATGGCCACAGATTGCTTCTAAACAGACAGGTCACGTGCTCAACACTGCTCGTCGGTATCCATAGTGGCAGGGCTCCACCTTGGCAACGGCCGTCTATGATGACAATGGGAGGCACATACCAGCCAAGGCCAACAGGGCGGCCCGCCAAACGTAGTTTTCCACTTGGTTTTCCTCATAAACAAGCCAAAAAGGAGTCCCCCCCAAAAAAAAAGAGACACCCCTCTTCGGTGTGTCCCTTACCACGGAATATCGAAGCGACTTGGTGAGTGTGTAACCGCCATTCCCTTATGCTAGTTTGGTGAGTGTGTTCCACTGCAGGAGACGATGGTGAACATTACATGAATATTGACTAGTCTTCGCGGCATGCTGAAGCTGCCGATTTTGTCGGCGCCATAGTTGCCCTTCGACGCTGGACGCGGGAATTGTGCCCCAACAGGCGAAGCTGAAAATGCGGTAGACACCGAAACTTGACGCCTGAATGGGTGCAGCTGAAACTCGTGGGAGCCTGGTGCTTAAATCCGGCCCGACGCCTTTATTCGGGCCGCGGCTAAGAATCAGGCTCAGCTGAAAGCGCGGCTGACGCTGAGACTCGACGCCTAAACCTGTGCAGCTGAAATTCGCGCCTGTGGGGGGCCTGGCGCTTAAATCCGGCCCGACGCCTTTATTCGGGCCGCGGCTAAGAATCAGGCTCTGCTGAAAGCGCGGCTGACGCTGAGACTCGACGCCTAAACCTGTGAAGCTGAAATTCGCGCCTGTGGGGGGCCTGGTGCTTAAAACAGGCCCGACGCCTTTATTTAGCTGACGCGGAGCCGCGCTGCGCGAATAAGAATCAGGCTCAGCTGAAAGCGCGGCTGACGCTGAGACTCGACGCCTAAACCTGTGAAGCTGAAATTCGCGCCTGTGGGGGCCTGGTGCTTAAAACAGGCCCGACGCCTTTATTCGGGCCGCGGCTAAGAATCAGCTCTGCTGGTGCTGCTGACGCTGCTGTTCGACGCCTTAAAACCTGGGGAGTTGAAACTACACTTGTGGGGGGTCTAGGAAAGAAAATGCCCGATTTATTCAATAAGGGCAAGAATCAGGGTTTCAGTTGAGCGCTATGATTTGAGAGATCTGACACGAAACTCAGGAAGCTGGAAAACTGCTCGTGGGGCCTGGTGTTTAAAACATGTCTGACGCTATCTGGTTACAAGAATCGTGGCCTGTGCTGAAAGTGCGGTTGACGCTTGGAGACTGATTTCTAAACCTAGGAAGCTGAAACTGCATTTGTAAGCCTGAAGTTAAAACAGGCCTGACGCTTTTATTCACAGCAAGAATCAGGCTCCAGCTGAGCGGGCTTGAGATTGAGACTGACGCGAAACCTAGGAAGCTGAAATTCAAGGTTAAAACACCGCCCTGTTTTATCCGGTTACAGCAAGAACAGGGCCTGCTGGAGCGGCTGGACGCGAGATCAATGCTTTAAACCAGAAGTTGAAATTGCGCTGTGGGGCTCAGGCGGAAGGCTATGTTCACGCTTTATTCGGTCGCCTTGATGTTTTCTAAAACCTGTGGGAAAGCTTGAAATTGCGCTGTGGGGGTTTGAAAGGAAGATGCGTCTCGACGCCTTTATCTCGGGGCTCCCTCGGCAGCAATCAGGCTCAGCGGGTATCCACCGGACACGCTGAGACTCGACGCCAAAACCTGTGAAGCTGAAAAACCATACTAGGGCGGCTCTGGTGCTGTGCCAAGGCCCGACGCTTTTATTCAAGGCGGGCAAGAATCAGGCCTGTGCTATCTGCTGCCAAGGACGCTGTGGGGGCAGCTGAGCTGAAACAGCAGCCCAGCCTCTTTATTCGGGTCGCTGCTAAAGAATCAGGCTCTGTTGAGCGCATTGGAGATCTACTAAACCTGTGAAAGCTGGAAGTTCTGCGCCTGTGGGGGCTTGGGTGCTTGGCAACAGCCCACTTGGATCTGGTCATGGCAAGAATCAGCTCCAGCTGGAGCGGGGTTGACGCTGGAGACCCGACGCCAAACCTGTGGGAAGCTGAAAACCAAGGCTGTGGGGGGCTCCAGGCTTGGTGCCATGGCCCACGCGTCCGGGTCACAAGGCGAACGTGCCTGCTGAGCGCGGTTGACGCTGGAGACTGACGCCAACCTGGGGAGTTGAAATTTCAGGCTTGGGGTTTGTATTTAAAAACAGTGTCTGGATGCGCGCTTCTGGCTGCAGCAAGAATCAGGGCCTGCAACAGAGAACCACACCGAGGGAGACCACGCCTGTAACCTGTGAGCTGGAAACCGCGCCTGTGGGGGGCCTGAGCGAAACAAGGCCCGACGCTGTCCGGGCTGGCAAGAATCAAACAGCTGAGCGCTGACGCTGAGACTCCGACGCCACACCTGTGGAAGCTGAAACTATACTGTGGGGGCCTGGTGCTTAAAACAGGCCCGACGCCTTTATCGGGCCGCTGCTAAGAAATCAGGCTCAGCTGAAAGCGCGGCTGACGCTGAGACTCGACGCCTAAACCTGTGAAGCTGAAATTCGCGCCTTGTGGGGGCCAGCTTAAAACAGGCCCGACGCCTTTATTCGGGCCGCGGCTAAGAATCAGGCTCAGCTGAAAGCGCGGCTGACGCTGAGACTCGACGCCTAAACCTGCGAAGCTGAAATTCGCGCCTGTGGGGGGCCTGGTGCTTAAAACAGGCCCGACGCTGATTCGGGCCGGGCTAAGAATCAGGCTCAGCTGGTGCGCGGCTGACGCTGAGACTCGACGCCTAAACCTGTGAAGCTGAAATTCGCGCCTGTGGGGGGCCTGGTGCTTAAAACAGGCCCGACGCCTTATTCGGGCCGCGGCAAGAATCAGGCTCAGCTGAAAGCGCGGCTGACGCTGAGACTCGACGCCTAAACCTGTGAAGCCTGAAAGCCCTGAAATCGCGCCTCAGCTGAGCGCGGCTGACGCTGAGACTCGACGCCTAAACCTGTGAAGCTGAAATTCGCGCCTGTGGGGGGCCTGGTGCTTAAAACAGGCCCGACGCCTTTATTCGGGCCGCGGCTAAGAATCAGGCTCAGCTGAAAGCGCGGCTGACGCTGAGACTCGACGCCTAAACCTGTGAAGCTGAAATTCGCGCCTGTGGGGGGCCTGGTGCTTAAAACAGGCCCGACGCCTTTATTCGGGCCGCGGCTAAGAATCAGGCTCAGCTGAAAGCGCGGCTGACGCTGAGACTCGACGCCTAAACCTGTGAAGCTGAAATTCGCGCCTGTGGGGGGCCTGGTGCTTAAAACAGGCCCGACGCCTTTATTCGGGCCGCGGCTAAGAATCAGGCTCAGCTGAAAGCGCGGCTGACGCTGAGACTCGACGCCTAAACCTGTGAAGCTGAAATTCGCGCCTGTGGGGGGCCTGGTGCTTAAAACAGGCCCGACGCCTTTATTCGGGCCGCGGCTAAGAATCAGGCTCAGCTGAAAGCGCGGCTGACGCTGAGACTCGACGCCTAAACCTGTGAAGCTGAAATTCGCGCCTGTGGGGGGCCTGGTGCTTAAAACAGGCCTGACGCTTTTAATCGGGCCGAAGCTGAAATGCAGCTGACGCTGAAATACGACACCTAAATTTACGCTGAAAGTTTGCACCTGTCAAGGCCTGACACTTGAAATCCGCCTGACGCTTGCCGAACATTGTTATTCGGGCCGAAGCTAAAATTCAGGCGTCGCTTGAAGTTTGTGTCTGAATTCGTGGCGCCACCGCTACGCAAACGGCGCCTCTGTAGTTGGATATACGCTAACAGACGTTGAAGCCACGCCAAGGCCTGGCGAGCTCTACGCGGTCCATGCGCCAGCAGGGGGGCAAAGCAGTTGTTGGCACTGGCCGGTGCTCATACATCTTCGCATGCCAAACGTGCTCGGAAGCAAAGAAATCAAACCTGGAAGCAGAAAGACGAGACATGTGGGCCTGGGTTCCTACTTTTCGGAAAACACGCAAACCATCTTGGTCGGCGCAGCCCACGGATGCGGTCGCGGAGTGATTCCGGAGCACTTCTGGCGCCGGAGGTACGCCGATTCGCCACAGAAATGGAAAAGCACGTCGTTTAGTGTTAGGGCCAGCGGGCATGGGGCGCCAAATCTGTCAATTAGTTGAGGCCCACGAAAACGCTGCCTGAGCGCTGCTTGCGACAAACAACAAGCTTCGGTAAATTTGGTTGATCTAATCAAGACTGGTCCGGGCATGTAAAAACATGACATGAAGGATAGAATGCTTTTCAGGACATGTTCGCAATTTCTTCGGCCACCCAGCAAAGTGGCGGCCCGTTTTAAGGGTCAATGCATACTTGAGTGACAGGTAGAATCAACACCTCGTGCTGCAACTCCCCAAACAAGCCCAATCCAGCGAATCTGCCTGCTGACCGCTCCTGCGCCTTCTGATCTCGAGGGTGTCGAGTGCTCTCCAGGGTCTGCTGCGACAGCTCCTGAAGCTGTGGAAGCCACGCTCAGCGCAACTCCTATTGATATCCTCTTTCCAACAATACAAGTGAACTAGGGGACCCATCCTGTCCGCTTCCATGATTGTTGGGTGTCCAAACCGTGGCTTGATTGAGGGAGAAGTCAACACAAAACCCTTGCCAGAAGAGCTTTCACACCTCGCAGTACCGCATGACATCCCACTTTGGTAGTCAAATGCTGAAAAAATGGGCCAACCTACCAGTTGAAGACATCATCAGCATGCGCACTGGGCATAGTCCACTAAAACTTGGCCCAAAACAACGGCCGCTTGCCTTATGCCACTGTAAAGCTTACATTTGCAAACCCCAGGCTCCAAATTCTGGCTGCCTCCAATGGGTCCAACGCCCCGAGCCTCTTCCTCCGAGTCCGGCTCGTCCACCGGATAGTGAAAGTGGTGGTGGTCGTGAGTGTGCTCATAAAGATGCACCTCATGGAGCGGAGCGGTCAAGAACATCCTGCGCAAAATTCCACGGAGGGCAAGCTGAGGCAACGCATCTTAATTCTGGTAAAGTAGCAGAATGCCCTCCAACAATCCGACGTGGGTGTGCTTGCCTGACTCAGTCTATAGATAAACAGAGGCAAAAAAGCACGACATGGCTCTGCCTACAGATTCTCAGGCATTGGCGTGATTACCAGAAGACTGCGTGTCATCCACAAAGCAGCATGTCAGCATGAACACAAACAATGAAGTCATACCGTGCCGAATGAGTGCACATATTGGCTTCCTATCAGCCAAACGAGATTTAATTCACACACACGACCCAGCAGCCGGTCCTGCGTCCTCTTTTCTGACAGAAGGGTTTCGGAAGACGACATTCCTCTTGCAAAGGCCTTCCGTCACTTTCTGTTGGAAAGAGGAGGCAATTCACTAGGCAAACTAAGCCTTGGAGCACCTGCGCCAAGATGGCTGGTATCACCAGCTCGACAGTCTTTAGGAAACACGGGTGCACCCACCAACCAATCATAAGATCGCAAGTGGAAGTTGGACCAACTGATTTTAATATCTTCTTAGTTGCGTCCTAAGGCTTCCTCTAGTTCACCAAAACAATCAGCCACTGGTAATGTTGGTTGCCCTTGCCCTCGTCTTTGTGCTTGTGGTTGTGTGTGTGTGTGCGTGCGCCTGTGTGTTGCTTTTGATCCTGGGCCCAAGAATCTCAGAACCCCCGTTGACTACTTACTAAATTGCAGATACCAACAGTGTCAAAGTTGTTGTCTCATGCTGACAACGTGCGACGTGGAACGGAGCAGACATTATGGTGAGGGATGGTGACGAAATCGCTTGGTCGACCGTGATGCACTTGGTGTGCTTCCAAATTTGGGAAGACATAACATGGGTGTGTTGCTTTGGCATTCCCTTTCAACAACCCCCCAACTTCAAACAAAGTCTACTCACGTGCCAGTCTTAGTAAGTCCTCTATGTGAATCCATACTGTCAAGTTTGAGAACGTATCTTCATACCGTTCCTTTGGACCTTTGACAACCTCAAACAACTACCATCACCAAAAGGTTTCTCACCCACACGACATACACCGCTGGAGAGCCAAAAAACCCATCCGTTTGCAGAGGAATCGAATCTTCTTTGGGACCTCCCTTGTTGAGTTTCCTTCCGTTTTGCCGGAGATTCCTGCGAGAGGAATTCGTTGCAAGTTGCAAATATGGAGGACACCATTCCCTTGTGGGTAAGCCAAAGGAAAGAGAAGTCGTAACAAGGCATCAGTAGTTCTGAACTTGCCTGCCTCAAACCGTGGAAGAATGCTATCTGCATAGGAGTCCTTTTAGGGCAAATAGATGGCCCTGGTAGATGATTAAACCACCAGGTAAGCCAGGGCCATCTATTTTTCTACCAAAATAACCAAAAAGGACCCCTATGGCCATCCGCTTTCACCCACAAGGCCCAGGAGCAACCCGCAGCGACGGAAGCACTGGTGCGCTGGCCACGCCCACGCCCCTCGTGCCCCGTGCTGGCAGCGAAGGCAGCGACGGCATCGGATCCGAATCCAGGGACGGGGGAATCGTCACCCCCACGATATAAGATGTATGCATACAACTCGTGTAACTCGTGTATCTATGTTCTAATATTTGCAAATGATTAGATGGCATGCCTCATTCTATTCAATGTAGCCTGCATGAGTTTGTTACACCAGGTTAGATCAATGTGTGGCATCGTGCTGCATGTCAATGTAGTGGTCAGGTCTGCATTGCTCCTCCATGCTGATGGTGACATGCTGAAAAGGAATAGCTCAAATGGCGGGAAGCAGGTTCTATGTTGCGTCTGCCTCGCATGTGTCCTGCGCATGAGGCCAGTCTGTCGTGCACCGCTTGACGAGAGCGCTTGTGAGGAACCCCACATGACATCTCGACCGACGCGAAGAGGCCGGCCTGTGACCTAAGACTAAGCTGAAGCCGGCGAGGGGTCAAGTCAAAACGTCCGAAGGCGAGGCACAAGGCTAGTCGGTCTTCCAAAATTGGGTTCTTGCAAAAATCGTCCAATCACCTCAGGCACTCCAAACCAGAATCAAATGGCCTGACTGCCCTTGTTTTGGACCGTGGCGGCCATTCAGCTTTTGCGGGTCCCACGCTTCAAGCGCGACAGCCAGCCCCACAAATGAATGATTTGAGAACAAGCTATTGCCTGCAACGAAAGACTTCCACTGCGTCGGTTTGGGATGCGCCGACCAGATTTCGGAGAAATCTATGGGGCCTCAATTCTACTCTATAGTATTGCCGTCAATGCGTCTCCAAAGTGTAGGTTGGATGCCTCTGTAAAAAGGATCCCTTACATAGTTTGTTGAACCAATGCTAGCAATGAAAGGCTCGACGACCCTCCATACAAAGCTACAATATGAGTGTGGGTCAAAATTGAGCCACCAGGGGACCGCATATTTTTGTCTTTGGTTCTATTTACCAGGGTTCCATTTTGGGTACCTATTTTTGACCCACAGCCATATGAAGCAAAGCGCAACCTACAAGTAGCTTCGTAGGCTGCCACGGCGACCTTTTTCTGTGGAAGACAGCTGTATCAACCAGTCCAGGTAATCTTCTTCTGGGTGCACTCGTCCACCAGAAGCCTCGGCACCAAATTAAGGCGTGGACAAATACTAAAGTTCCAATGGGGTTGAGGTAAGCAAAATGGGTGTGGGTCAAGAATAGGGTGACCCCAAAGCCGAATCCTGATAAATGGAAAGGGCGAAAACCTGTGGTCCATTTCCTGGTGGTTTCATTTTGACCCAAATTCCAGATGTGCGAGCCAACCCGTCCTCCTGAAGGCCTCTGGCGGTGCCTTTGGACCCGATCTCACAGGTTCATAAGGACACATCAGCCTCGCCCTCATTTAGGACGTAAAGGAAAGAACGATGTTCTGCTGCCCATCCCGTTCATGCATTCATCCTATCATCCATCCATTTATCAACAAATACATAGATGCATAGAAGCACAATGCACAAACATATTGTCAGCATGCAGCATGCACATATCTGCACAAATGTATGCATGTACTCATACATTCAAATGCACCAGTAACTCCTCGATCCTCATCACCTGCAGTATAAGAAGAATGGACCATTCACAACTTGCGGACCCAATTCAAAGACTTGGAACCCAAGCCTCTTACTGCGAAGCGTGCCGCAGGGTGTCTATTCTAAGTAGATCTCCAAGTTGCATGTCAACGGCTGCACTTCTCGAGGTGTCAAACTAGAAAGTTATCCAAGCACCCCTTGGGAGATCTGCATTCACTGAACGCCCCGAACAAACGGGCCTGCAAATGGAGATGCGAGTCAGGGTCCCCTACAAACAGTTTTGTGCCTTTGAAGCGGAACAAAAGCAGACCTCCACACCTCGCCCCAGCCGGAGGGCCCGGTGATGCCCTCGATGGTCGGGTAGTTGAACATCACAGTGGAGGGAAGATTCACCTTGAACTCCTGGCGCGGATATCCAATGCCAAAAGCTGCCAGCCTCTCATCTCGGCGGACGTATGACTTCGCAAACTTCCCTTTGCAATCGGGATGGAAGGTACTGCCGACTGTTCTCTCTAAACATGAGGCGGACTCTGTGCTAGAGCAGCTCGGGTGAGCCATTCAAATGTGAGTGTCACACCAATTGTTGGCTTCAGCTCATCCAAGACACGTGACAACCAACGAACCGAGCCAAAGGACCACTGCTTGCTTCTTGGGCAATTCGATCACGCAGACTCAGTTAGCCTTTTGAGGCTTTTGCGCATGTGCTTCTTATCCTTCATCTTGCATCCGCTGCTCGTAACATACAGATCCGAACAGGTCGCCCATTGCTGCCTTGGCTTGGGCAGTTCTGTTTGACCGGATTCCAAGTCTCTTTCGAGTAACACCAAGTTCCCAAGCGGCTCCTTTCAAAGGCAAGCGTTCCCGATGTGAATGCTTTCATTTAAACAACCCGAAACGGGTGGTCGTTCACTCCCCTACTCACACAAGGAGGTTGGCTAACAGGTATCTCCAATCGCCGACCTGCGCTGATTGCCGCAAACAAGGCGGACTTGTTTGAAAGAGAAGATACTGCCGGCAACGACCCAGAGGCAAGTCTGCAACCGCAACAAGGCTCCTATCAGCCTATCAATATTTCGTGGCAACTACCCGTTGTTGCCTAACCTGCATGCTCAGACATAGGCCTTTGACCAGCCGGGGCAATGCGGAAGGATGAGCTGCATCCTATGGATGGATAGCTTTGGTGTTATGTTTTCGCAGACATGTTTGGAGGTTCTTTCCAAGAGGTGGTGAATTATTGAGTTGGTGACTCAGCCGTTATCGCTATTGGACTCTCTAAATCGCTGCATGGGTTCCTTTCGTTCTCTTGCACACCATCTCAGCCAAGAAGGTCACTGGTTTCAGTACATACCGCTTATGTCATCAAGCGGCTTGTCATGTGTCCTTGCCAAAGACCGTTCCGTCCCACCCGGAAATCCGACGAATCTGCGGGCCTGTTGCAACTGGGTGCGCAGCTCCACAGAAGCCAAGCTGTCGACACCCGACCTCAAGGGCAGGGACTCCCAGCAGAGGGGAGAACGCTGGCTCAATCAAGTCGGGCCCGTGGATGAGATGAGTGGAGTTGGGCGCGCGCCCCAGCGCCTGTGTGATTCTAATCCTTGTTCTGTCGCCAACAAAACCTGACTCTGTTGCAAAAGTCGGAGTAGAGCTTTGGCTTAGGGGACCCCTGAAGCTTCAGGCCCTAGGCCTGCTCCGTCTGTTGCGATTGAGCGGCTGCAATGCAATGCCAAGCAACAGCCCTTGCTTCTGCGGCCGTCAAGCGTCCAACAGCTCCAAGGCAGAATCAGCACGTGGCCTGCTCCTTTGGTAACAAAGTGAAGAATTGCCATGATAAGCGCAAACCCACCTTGCCATGGGAAGTCCCTGACCGTCGCAAAAACTTGGCCCAAGTTGAGCAGGCAAGCTTCGGCCAAGAGCGATGTATGGATGGTCTTCCGTCGGTGAGTCTACACCTGTCAAGGCTGACCGGCGTAGGATGATGCCACGCAAGCCGCCCGGCTGTCATGGGAATTGAGATGGATAAGACCTCTTTAGCCGTTTGCTGGTGGGCGCTGCTTCCACAAAAAAGAACACAATGGACAGAGAACCGCCAAACATCTTTCTTCTTGAGGTGGCAACACTGGCGCCTTCTTGGAACTCGTCTTTGCAGCATTGATTGCGTGTTTGCACCCGACTGCGAACCCACTTGGCAGGTCTCATGTCTACCGGCCAAATATTGTCCGAGAGAGGGCTTGCCTTTCCAGGTCGTCTAAGCTGCACCGGGCTCCCGGCTCCATGAGCGGAGTGTCACCATCAACGTCGTCGCCGCCGCCCACCATGTTCTTGACCATGGCGATGATGTGGTTCCTCAGCCGTCCAATTCTGGTCAACCCCAAAAAGAATGGACACGTCTAGCTAATGAACGCTTTATAACACGTATTTCTCTCTCTCTCTCTCTCTCTCTCTCGCCCACATGGTAAAATGATGAGACGCCGTATCCTCCCTCTATGACTCTCAATGCCGTTCCAAAAGGCCGCATTCTCATCTCAGCAGGAACGAGTCAAACATTCTGGAGTGACGGGAACGTGACAACCTTGTGGTTGAGTGTCTGACTACAATAAAACCTGCATGCATTCTGGGAAAAGCGGGCTGCGGCACGGAAACCCAGGACTGGCATGCCGCATTCACACACCGCTAAGATAAGAGGGGTTAACTCGTGCGGTTTTGGTAGTCGACTGGAGGGAACACCAGCTCAAAGGAAGTCATTGAAGCAAAAGGGAATTGCCGAAGCCATGTGATGAAGTTCGATGCGCAATTATAGTGGAACCAAACTGCATCCAGATGCAATTTCAACAATTGATTCCGGCAATGGAGGCAAGTTTCAATCTTTGGTAACAGCTGACTTTAGCAAAGGAAGCTAACACCAGTAAAGGATGCTAAGACCAGCCACTTTGAAGAGGAAGGAAGTGCTGAAGAGCAACGAGAGCTGCAAAAGAGCTATTGCCTGATGTCTGTATACAAATAGCGCTGCAGCAACCTTCAAAGAGAGATTTCTAATTCAATAAAAGCCCGAAGAGTAGATCATGTCAGTGGCGCTAGTTTTGGACTGCCTGCAATGTGTTGGTGGATGATAGCTTACCTCTGATCCCCATACCCCAAATGGAACTGGTACAAGGTCAAGCTAAACTCAGATTCTCCACGTCCTTGGAGGTCTTGTCCCGACCAGGGATCACGCACTACCAACAGGGAGTTCTTCCAGGCACTCATGTTTTGCTCCTCCTGGCCTCACCTATTGGCGAATCAATCTGATGGAGCCGCGAGCGTGCAATTGAACGCACCAAGGCAAAAGGCGAAATCGGAGCCCTCCTAGCAAACGGTTTCTTTCAAGGCCCAAAACGGCCAATGTCCAGGGGGCACTCGTCTCGCATTCCAAACTTCCGGACTTCCCATCCCGATCCCCTGGAGACCCTCGCTTCATGAGGCCGGGGTCCGGCGCGATGAAGTCCTAGGTGCAAATGGAAAACCGGCGACGGGGACCATCCAGGCCATGGGGCAGAATCCCGTACCCCCAGTGAACATCCCAATCCCCACTAAAATAGGTTCTGAAATGGGCGGTGAATTCACCTGCCCAAAATGGGATCCAAAACGGTTTTGACCCCCATCCAGCCGTCAAAACCGAAAGCTAGCAAAGATTCAGCCTCTTGGAGGTCAGAGGACTGATTTGACGTCTCATGTTTGAAACTGGACATCCAGTTCCGATGCATCATGATCGTACCAAAACGGGAAGCGCCCATGATTTGCGCTTGGTACACCAGGGTGGCTGAAGAAGTCCAAGCAGATCCCTTCTGGGAAGCAGCCAACTCACACAAAAAAAATATATATGTACAGAACGCGTGTGCCTTGCAATTCTTGGATCTCGATGGCCAAAAACATGACCGCCCAAAAACTTGCTACAAAGACGACTATTGCTTCAAGTAGAGTTACCTGCCTGAGAGACCCGGTCAATCCCAGGAATCCTAATACAGACAGAAGAAAGCACCTGGGCCCCAGTCCAAGCTGAGCATTCGAGCAGCGGCCCAAAACTACCAAAAGTCGTGCCTAGTTGACGTCGCAGTAATCGGAGATCGAATCCGGGTCGGGGACAAGGTGCTTATTCTTGTGTTGGCTGTTGCTTCAGTCGCAACTGGCCACACCTCTCTCACACACGCAATACGAGCCAGTTGAAAATCAAATAGGGTAGTGAAAGGTTGCACCAGCGGGCTCCTCACCATACCCCTGGAAAACACCAAGGAGCAAAGAAGGACAACATAAATAGTGAATGCATGGTCGATTGGAGTATGGTCTTGGGGTCAACTTGGGGAATCTGTGAGGCGCGCGGACTGAAATGTAGAGCTTTGGGGCGCTGCATCTTTGGGGATATGCACCGCAATGGCAAGGCACGGTCCATGGAACTGATGAAAATGGTTCCGCAGACTGAAACAAAATCCGCATGAGCAAGCACAACGCTCCGTTCAAACTGGATCTGCCCGTACCCAACTGTGGACTACTTGTGGAAATCACACGTGCAACCAACTGTAGACCCTGGGAACACCAAACTCCAAACAACGAGCTTTGCAACACTAGACAACAATTGTATCTTGGTGAAACCTAGTTGCACAACAATATGTCCAGCCTATGTCTTGCCCATTGATAGCTTTTGGCTGACCCTCACTTCTGGGACTTCTTCCGTGGATTGCGGGTTGTCCTACACAGGGGGTCCAGTGTTTCATGACAGTTCCCAAAAATCCCCATTGGGACCTTGAGCAGTGGAGTGGAGACCTTGAAGGCCAACCGATCTTGCCATGTTGCCCTTGCAGACATAGCCCCAAGGGCTCCCTTAGAAGAACATAGAAGAACCCAAAGGTTACCCCCCCCCAGGTAGGGAACAGCATGCGTTCTAGGGTTTCATAACCAGGGTTCTGCAAAAGGGGCATGTAGCACCAGGTGCGTGGTTTGTCTCGTGTGCATCGGCACCCGATGCAAACATCAAGGCCCCCGCCACCTCGCCGGCTGCAGCGGAGGAGGCCGCGCCAGCCTCCTGCGGTTTTCCAGTCCGAAGAAAGCGGGCGAGCTGTTAGAGCGACATGAGGACACCACCTGGGCATGTATTTGTTTGACGTGCCGCCGGGAGGTTGGTTTAGGGGGTAATCGGGGCAAAAAAATACAGCCTGGATCTTCCCTAGTCGATCAAAGGGCATCCAAGAAGAATCAGCGTCAGTCCGCTGCCGATCGGTCTTTCATCCTCGGATCCAATCTTCCGCATTTGCCGATAGGCTCCAAAGCCAACAATCGAGGTCTAACAAGCTCTTGGCTTTGCCAAGCCTGAAACCAAGTCAGTAACCTGCTTGTTGGGTCAGTCAGCCAGCAATATCGACCACTAAACCTCCTTATTCAGGACTGTCCTTCTTCCTGGCGACTGCCAGCCAAGAGTATTTTTAAGGCCACAACGCTTGGCCAAATATAGAACTTATACTTTCTTGGCACCCCCCGCAATTAAAGACTGTCCGTCCGCCTCCCCCAAATCCCCCCCCAAAAAAATATGAAATTGCAAATCCATTGCCAATCCTTCTGTCGGTGCTTTCTTTTGCTTTCTTCTTGCGCTTCCCACAGCAAAACGGGAGGACCGGTGACGAACAAATGAATACGGGGGCTGGACCGTGCCAACCTTTAGGAGAGGGGGGGTGGGTTGATCTGGGGCAATCATTAAAGTACATCCTAGGCGTGAATTCCAGACATATCTCAAGCTGGCGAAAATATATTTGTTTCAGGGTGTTTGTTCCCAGCCAAAAAAAACAAATGCGGTACTCTACGCCAGAAACACCACACCTTCGAGAACCAACTGAAGCACCTCAAACCACGCGACCACTTTTGTATTAACAAACCAAAGGCAAAGAAACTTGCCCGGAGCATGACTGTCCGCATTTCATGAAAGCGGCTCAGGTGGTCCCTATGAGGTACAAACAGCTGAACAGATTGAGATCGAGCTTCCTTGGATCCAGCCACTCCCTGTCCTGAATGGGCGCTGCCACAGCAGCAGCCTGGCTATGGGATAGCCTTCTCGATTGGATTTGCGTCCTTTATCCCACTCCGAACCGGAGATGGCGCCGAATGGCTGTGACCCCCACCCTTGCTTTACAGTGCGAGGCTGGGGAGTGTCCTTGCATAAGGCTGGCAATGGAAACATCTCCTCAACAAGAACCTGGATGCGCCCGTATATGAAAACATAGACTGTAATGGACACCTCGCCGGAGAAAACTTACACTGGTCACTGGTCCATATTATATTATTGTTGCAGAGAAGCTCGAGGTAACACTGAGTGTGTGTCATCCACGCACCGTGAAGCAGGGAGAGTCAACGGATCATGCAAGAAAAAAACTGGCTCGAGAAGGTCCACGAAAAACCTGCAGCAATATCCGACGTTTGGCGGCATTACAACAAGAACGGGCGAATGGAAGCACACATCCTGATGAATTGTTTTAGACTGGTACCTCCAAAGCCCAAATGGCACGCGCACAACCTCAAGCAATATGGACCACAAAATTGGACAGAGGCCATCCAACGAATTTCAAGCTGGCTGCGTTGAAGGAAACAGCTGCCATATTCTCCGACAGCCCAACCTTTGTCTTGCTTTCGTGTTTCTCGAGGCATTGAAGGCGGCACACGTGGAGCAAAGTCGGGCCATATCAGCGAGCCCTCAGAAGGGTTTTTCGCCAACCACCTGATAAACGCTGCTCTGTCTGAACGTTTGTTCATTAAACATTTGAGGGTATCCAATTTGGGGGGTCCAAATCCTGAAAGACACCTCCATCTCCATAGAAGCAAGCCACAAGTCCAAAAGACGCCCACCTGCTGCGGCGCTGCCTCTTGCGCGCCAGAACCTGAGAGTTTCTTTCGCGGAAGAGATCAAGCCTCCGGACCAAAACCCCGCGACTTTTCGCACGAAGATGTCTGGACCCCTTGCCAGGGATTGGAGGATTTGCTGCGATGCCTGGTACCCATTAGCCACTGGAATCTCCAAGGTACCAAAAATACACTGGTCACTGGCCCGTGTGAAACGTCGCCGGAAGGACCCCTTGGGCAACCCTCCGAGCCCTGGAAGGCCCTTTTCACTAGAGCCTCGCCCCGTGCTTTTCCCCTCAAAGAGGGAGTTTTGGTGTCCAAATTTTTGTCAAAACACAACACCTGGGACCAGAAGAGCAAATCAAAGGTCGCAGCGATCTGGGAACCCATGGCTTCCCTTTCCACCCAGCCACTTGAGTGAGCATTACCACAGGGCGAAGGCTAGGGCTGCAGCCCATGACGAGGTCCTTGAGCTGATCCGCCATAGCTTTGGCTGGCAGCAAGTCGAATCGTCGAACGGGAAGCGACGTGGGGACGGTTCGGCGGCCTCACCCCTAAGGACTGTTCGTTTTCCCTTGGGCAACCAAAGCTGGCTTGTTTTCGGTTCGCGCGCGTTGGGCTAGGGGACCTCATAGGTGAGGCGATTTCCCCATGGCCGAATCCGCGCGTGGTGCCTTCGGCTGAAGGGCATTTTGGGGTGGTGTTCAGTTGCGTAAATCTCTGGGAACAAATTCGGCTCATGGTCCTCCCCGATTGTCCTAGATGTCCAGCGGTTCGCGGAAAAGCCAGAACCCAAACCCCCGAGCCCTGTACTGAGGCTTGCCTGCAGCGCCAAACAGTGCTCAGAATTCGAAGCGACAAAACGTGAAAGCGGTGCAGAAATTAAGGGTGTTGGGACAAGAAGACACCTCATCTGAAGGCCTGTCTGTCTACTTCGAATGGTTTCCTGCTTGATGCAGAATGAACTGCAACACCTGTTCAGAACGTTTGCTGTCACAGCTGTAAGAATTCCTACATGGAGCGTCTGTCCAAGAATTTGCTTACCCATATACTCTGCTCCTGTTTGACCCACGGGTCTGTCTTTTTTTGAAGGTACCCCTTTTTGGGTGGGTTTCAAAGGGAAACCAACATTCAAGACTGCCATTTTGGGCGGGGCCCAAATCCCAAAAACACGGGACACGCCCACATTCGAACCAGGCCCCATGCCTCTTTCCCAGTGCCACCCCCACCCCTCTCGCCTTGGGGATCTCCGAGCTCTTCAGCCAGGCCCTGCGCGGACGGCTTCGATGTTGGCCAAATGCAACGGAGGACCATAGGTGTCTTTTTGGGAAAATGAATGGCCCTGGTAGATGATTGAACCACCAGGTAAACCAGGAATCACCCTCTATTTTTCAACCACACCAAGCAAAAAGGACACCTATGCGGATGACCACTGGCGAAACCACTAGATTTGATACGTCCCGCTGAATGGGACAAGTTACCCTCTGGGGGGCCAGGAATATTCACCCCTCCCCAAATGCGAAGGATCCCTGCATTGCATGGTTAGCGTACTGTTGTCTTGCTCGCGAATGCACATGAATCGCCGGCCAGTGGGCGCAATTTCGTACAACAACTTGCGTTTGATTTGCGGTTGGCCAGGATAGACCAGCAAAAAACAGCAAAGAATGAGACTCTCTGAGCCAATCTCGTCCAACTGAACACCATCGCTCCTTTTTTTCAGTACGGAGTCTCAGGGCAGCTCGTAGTCATATGCCTGTGTTGAGAAAACAAAACATGATCAACTTCGCCAAGGAAAACTCGGACGCCTCGCCTAAACGCAATCGCAAGTCACATGTCCACGGAACCTGACGCTAGGGTTGAGCATGGCGACAGGCGCAACATGAAAGCAGCGGTCCTGGCACGACAAACAAGGGTTCCTCGATTTCTGCCAGCCCCGCAGGTGCTTGCGAAATCCAAATCAGGCTCGCCTGAACATCCTTGAGATGCTCTTTGGCCGCTTTCACGTCCTTCTCTTGCAGGCTCACTTGAACCTGGGCCGTACCGAAATCGCTTTTGTCTTCGGCGACACCCTTGAAATAAGAGTTGCGCGGAAATGCTTGTAGCCCACCAGTCCGTCCATCAACAAACCGAGAAAATAATAGGCGTCCTTGAGGCTTGCTATCTTGACCTTCCCCGTTGGCGGATGTAACGTGGGTCACTGACTAATAAAGGGGGAGGCCCACCCAAACAAAAATGTTGGGAACTCAATAGAGAAAGCCGGTAAAACAATTCAGGGGTCAAATGGGCGTTTCCCAAGTTTAGTACTGGCCTGCTATGAGCTAGTAAGCATTGATTTAGCATTGGTTTAGTCTTGCTTTGCTTTCTGCTGCTTTACTGGCTTAGTATTGGTTCGAACTGTTTAGTGTAGCTTCGTGCTGGCTTGGTACTGGCTTAGTATTGATTTGTAGTAGTTTCGTATTGGCTTAGTATTGCTTCGGCTGTCTTCGATTCTCGTAGGTCCTCTCTACGGTACTGGCTTTGAGTCTGAGTATTCCTTTGAGCTGGCCAAGTACTGCTGAGAATTCGTTTAGTAATGATTAGTATTGCTTTATGCTGCGTTGGTACAGTTTTTGCCTTAGTACTAGCTTAGTATTCGCTTGTATTGGGTTAGAGCGTTGCACGATTGGGCAAGAAGAGACATGGAAATTACTATAGGGCAGGGGCAGAGAGACGGTTGCACAATTTAATACCCCTTGTTCATTTCTACTATTTGGAATTTGGGGTAGCCTCGTACTACCCCATTGGGAATTTGTCGGCTGAGCACTTGTATATAAAGAAGATGTAAGGACTTCAGCGGATTCGGAGATGGGTGTTGTTTGCAGAGATATTCTGAGGTTCTTAGTGCTCAGAAGCAAGAACTAGTGGACAATAAGAGAGATGGGAACTACTATAGGGCAGGGGCGGAGTGACGGTTGCACAGTTGTGTAGATCTACTATTGAGTGTTTGGGGTGGCCATGTACTATCACTCGACACTCTGGACGCCTCCTCTGGACCCAGAAAACCGTGCCTTCTCAAGACTTTGGTCAATCGGTGAATGGCCAGCCTGCTGGTAAGTTACCAGTTCGCGGTCAACGTCAGTTAGGAGACACTGCTCCATTAGAGAAGGCTCTGTGACCCTCAATTTGTGTCCCGTGTTCTTTCTTTGAGAAGGCATCCAGACCCTCAAAGCACTTCGGAAATTTGTTGTTTGTATAAAGGATTTGTGAGAACATCGGCAGTTTGGGGGGATTGGTGTCGGCTCCGGACAAATAAACTTTGGACAAAATGACGACTTGTTTTGCCCGAATTAAGTCAGACTTGTTTCCGAGCAACAAACAATACATTATATTAGGTCATGTTCATGTTTGGGGTAGAGAATAAGATTGGAAACACCTTATTGTATTCGGTACCCTTTGACTAATCGGGTACCGACGTTGCATCGCAGGGAGAGCAAAACTGAAAAATGGTCCACGCTGGAAGTGGTATCTAACTCAATCCACTTTTTCACAAGGCATGAGAATGCAGGCATGCATCCCTCAAAGAACACTCGCTTCCTATTGCTGCAAGTGCTGCAATAGATTCGCTCAAAGTTGGGCGCTTTGGGTGGACCTGGACTGGTTGATTATTGGTGTAAAGTTCCAAAGCCAACTATATGGCTTTTGCCAATTCTGTGGAGTGCGGTGAACAAAGCGCTCAGACAGTATATGCCAACCACCATTATTACTTGCATGATCTCGAATTACGAGCTGGCTGTCATTCGATGTGAGTACCTGCAGAGAAAAAGGTTTAAATTTGCTTGTCTTGCTTTGCATGGCTTACTTTGTGTGATTTGCTGTTCTCAAGATAGTCGAAGTTGTGTGTTCCCAAATCATCTTTCACGTGTCGCCATGAAGGGATCCAACCAAATGTGGTTCCAAGCAGATAAGCACAAGGGCTTACTAAATCTTTGTTTACTTGCCTGGATGCAGTGCCTGGCTATCTCATGAACCAAGCAACAACGCTAGGCCGTCGGTCCAAAGCTCCACGGGAACAAAAGCCGGCTTCGACCAAACTTTCCGCTGCCGACAGTTCTTCTCAACGCCCAGTGACTGCAAAGATTGACCACGCCGCATTCAATGGGCCACTTTGAACGAATCCGAAGTGTGTCAAAAGCATAGGCGAGCTTTTGGCAAAATAGATGGCCATGGTAGATGCAATAAACCAATCTAAACCAGTGCCATCTATGTTTAACCAAACTAACCTAAAAAGGGACATAGCCGATAGGCCATTGTTTTCCTGATTATGATGCCGTGAAGTGGGTAAGGACCTGACTCGGTGTGCCATTGCAGGCTATGGGTGTTCCATCATAGCATGTTTGTTTAATGCGTGTTGTTCACACTGATACTGCATGTGGGGAACAACCAAGCCAACCGCCCCCCCCCCCTTCCGCAAAAAGAAGATAGAATTTCTAATAACATCCAAAATAAACAACGGTTGTGCCATGGTTCGGGATGGTTGTGGTTCCTGCTAGCTGGGCTGGCTTCAAAAGTCCTGAGTTGCAATGCTTGCTGATGATCCTTGCAACCCTAGCAGCTAAAGGTGTCCAACTGCGACGCGTAAACACACATGTGTGGTGCTGGGAGCGTCTGTGGCAATATGCCTACACATATGTATGCAAACGTGTGCGACACGTCTGCTGCGTCAGGAAATCGTCCGTGTCCAACGCCACTGCTTTCTCATCAGGTTCCTGCTGCACGCTGCCAAAAGGTTTAGCTTGCCCAAGTGGGACTTGGGTCGAGTTTTGAGCTCAAACCGCATGGACAGCCAGGGCGCCGGGGTGTCCGTGGACCCTTTGGTGGACATGATGGGAATGCATGTCCACCCACTTTTCAGGTGGTTCCAACTCTTCGAGGCACCGCCCCCAAGTGCCCCGGCCATGAGCCCACGCGCATAAAGCTCGCTGAGCCTCAGGCACGATTGCGCGATTTGCGCGACTTGCGCGGAGAGGGTGAGGAGAAAACCCGGTGGAGGGAGGTTCCCGTTGCCAGCATTTCAGCTTCCCACGAACTTCGGCGGGCGGGCGAACACCCAACCTGAAAAAGGGTACCAACTACAAAATAGACACCCCCACTTTGGGTACGTGTCAGAATGAGGATTGCGACCCCTCAAAATATTGGGTTCCCTTTAAACCGCCCCGCAAAGGTTGAGGCTACCAAAAAGACACGAGCGTTTTTAAGGGCACTTTTCAGGTCGGTTGAAGGGAAGCCCAAATGCACACTGTTGACACATCCCCATGTGGAATTCGAGAGCTGGAACCTCACAAGTGGTTCGTGGACATAAATCCCCCCCATGTCCACCAAAAGGTCTCTCCTAAAAGTAAAAAATGACAAGATACCCCATCTGAAAAGTTCTCTCTCAATTGGTGGGACCCCCACAGACAAAATCCGAAGCTTAAACCCCACCGCCCGCTACGCGAGACCTCGCTCTGGGCTTCCGGCAGATCCCTCTTCTCCGTGGCGATCTCCAGGGCCGTCTCGGCGCTGATCTTGGCCTCCTTCGGCCGACCTTGGGAGAGCCACCGGCCTGGTCAAAAAAAGTCACTGGTTGTTTGATGGCGTTCTGCGTGTGTTGTGTTGTTGCTTTAAAAAAGAAAGAAAAAAACAATCGCAATGAAACGATGGTCATGTTGGACCCGTCTTTTCTCACCTGCGATGTAAGTTACATGTTCTCCGACATCGATTGAACAATAAAGTCAATTCTAGATGCTGCACGAAAATGTCAATAAAAGAAACAAACAACAACAAACTATGTCTAAAACTTACATGTTGACTTCAACGGGGTCTCTGTATGTATATATATATATATATATGTATATATGTATGTACGTGAAAAAAGACAACAGTATTGACACACGGGAACACATGTGTTGTATTGTGTTTGATTATATTCTGTAGTAAAATTGAAAAACAACATGTGCTCCACACTTTATTGTCAAATATAAAACAACAACAATACTCAATCAAAATCAACGTGTTGAGACAAGTTCATATCAACCCTGACCAAGACTGCATACACAAACAACATGTACATGGTTCATATTGAATTAACTTCATGCAAGGACATATGTCTTGTATTGTAGGTGAAAGGAACCAAACACAATCAAGTTGTGAATCGAGAGGGGTCCATTGTTTAGGAACCAAAGAGACACCAAAAGGAAATCAGCACAAAAAAGGGGCCGATTCCTGCTGAGAACTCAATTGAGTTCAAAAATTGGAGGCCCAACAGCAAAAACACACAACCATTTTGGTGTGCCAAAACCACAACGATCGTGGTGGGTGTCTAAAGCAAAAGAGAAAGAACGCCATTTTGAGGGGCTTCCCCCAACCGTGCAGTTTGGAAGGCAACCCATAGGAAATGGGTCACAGTGGTGACGCTGAACAAAACCAGTCCCAGGGAAATGAAGTCATTGTTCAACATGTTCAACCCATAAGATTAGGATCTTCACTATGGCGTTACTCATTGAGCCAGAGGTGGCCCATGCAGGTGACTGCACATCAATTTGCCAGGGCCTTCCAACATGTCCGGCAGGGGTGACTCCCCAAGGCCCTAGCAACCCCAA
>CAUJNA010001602.1:125000-140000 GCA_963377175.1 Effrenium voratum | reverse complement strand
CCAAAGCGCCAAAGCGCTCAAAACTTGGCTTGTTTTGGGGAGGGCACCATTGATGTGGGCAACAAGCATTCGTCCGTTCCCCGATCAATAGGCACAGCGTGTGAATACATTTTCCCAGAAACTCCCCTATAGATTCTCCTTACTGATGAGGGGGTTGCAGGCTTTGACATGTCAATTGGCAGCCTTCCGAGACCATGAACGCCACACAAAGCGTCGCCTTTGGCGTTGGCACTTGGGCTCAGGGCTCTGCCGTTGACACATGTTGCATCGACCCCGTTCGCGAGAGGCAACATCCCGCCACCAAAAGAAAAAGGAACGCACCTCCCTCGCCATCTGTTCAAAAAATAACAGGTCCCAAGCTTGGACCCCACCCTTCGCGTTGCCTGCAAAGAAAGGCTACTAAGAGAGGATTGCAAAGGGTGCAAATCTGCAACTTAGGATTGCAGAGTGCACTGGTGCAACCTGCAACCCTTAAGGATTGCACCAAAGGGTCCCAAGTTTTTCGACCCTACCCTTCGCGTTTTTTTGTAAAGAAAGGTCCCCGAAGGGTCCCAGAAAAGAAACGCATCTCCAGCCCCCGGGCTCTGGCCCCGGCGGATGCTGAGCTTCACTCCCTCCTTGGCCAGGCGCATGGCCTTCTCGCAGCCTTGCCTCCAGTTGAAAAAATGCGGTCGTCACTGGGAGACCCCAGAAAGCGTGGGTCCTTTTCTGGGGACACCCTGTTTTGTTGATGGTCTGTAAGGGAAACCACAAGGAACCCCACCATTTTGGGGACCCCTGAAAAATGTATTCACTGTTGCGTGGGTTCATGGCAAACCTTGCGGATCGGAAAGGCTCAGCCTTCATGCCCCGCACATCCCCCTGCCTGTAGATTCGGACCTTGCTCTTGTCCTGCCGGCAACGGGTTGGGGGGATACTTCCTGGTTTGCCTGGGTCACCATCGTGGGGGCGGATCCAACCCTGGTGTCAAGCTGTGGAGCTGGCGTCCGGCAGGCTTTGGACAAGTCCTCCGGATCCAAGGCAGTAAGTGACGTCACCCAAATGTCCATCGCCAGGAAAATGTACTTCACGGTCCTCCGGCGTTGCGAGCCTGGGGTTCCTTTCTTTGGCGCTCCGCGAAGAGTTCACCGATTTCGAAACGCCAACAAGTCAGGTTTAGTCAAATCAGTTTGCAGCTTGTTCTTCAAAGAGGATCCTGTTAGCATCCCTCCCGGTTGCCAGCAGTTTGATTTGGTCCGTGAAGTCAGTTACCCAAAGGATCCAGAAATAGAAGAGCGACCAAATAGGTCTTCCCTTGGAGGGATATATGACAAATCCGTGTGTCAAATCTGGGAAACCAAAGTGTCCCAAGGCTGGTCCGCTGGGTGGGTGAGTTGTTCATCAGATCCCCATAGGAGCACCTCTCCACAAAGCGTCCAGGCAAAGCGACGTACGGGTGACATGGTTAGGTACACATTGGGCACGGTGTCGTGCCTTGTTGTAAGCTGGGCAACCAAACAACACCTGCTTGGTGTGGCGCATCAGCTCTATGAGGCATGACCAGCCGTCCAAAGTTGATCCTTACTTGGCTGTTTGAGCAGGAACCTAATCTAAAAAATGCCAAGACCAATGAAAGCATAGCTAAGAACATGATGTGCCCAAGACCTTCGTGCCACCTTTAGCATCAAACACACCATCATCCCGCTCAATGCTGACTGGGAACAAAGACAATAGGGGGTCCATTCAAGTCCCAAATGCTCCAGCACGGCTGCAAGTGCAACGCATGAAACGAAAAGCACGATTTACCACCGGATCCTCAAGTTGCAAGCAAGAGGAAGCTCCGGTCACAAGTTTGAAAGTCTGCCCAATCATTGAGGGGTACCAACGTAGCCTCAAGCGACACGCAGTGACGATGTCGCCAAAGTTCTCAGTCAAATCCCAAGGAGTGTAACGCATTGTCCTCGTGATCTTCTGTGGTTCCATCTCTTCGCACTGTAGCTCCCTTGAACAGGATCAGCACGTGCGGACTGCAAAGCACGCAGCTGAGATCTGCTCGGTCCGTCTTCGGCTCCATCTCCAATTTCTGCTTGCTGTTCCCAGGGATATGGCTCTTCATCGGTCTGGCATCTTGAATGCGTGCCCGGCATGTTGCCAGCTTTGACCAGGGGTTCAAGAACCTTTAAGGCTTGTCAAATGCTGCATGGAACCCCAAAAAGGAGGTGGTCCCCGAAAGGAGGCTCTTCTACAAATCGGCGTTAAGAGGCTTATGAGGCTAGGCTCGGTCAACCTTGAGAAAAGCACTGCTTCAACCGCTGCCAAGCCGGATCGACCGAAACGGGCGCCAGGCCCTCGCATGTCATCGTCCGCGCGTGAGAGCTTGATGGCTTCCGTGATGGCTGCCAGGGCCTTCGGCCGAATACATGAACAGGGTTGGGGAAAGTATGGGGAACTGAACTTGACCTCACAAATGATTGATGTGAATCCCCACCTACGTGATGTCCACCTAAGGGTCCCCAACTAAAGCTCACCCCGTCTCCGTGCGTGTGTGTGTGTGTGTCCTGTTTAGGGTACCCAAAAAGAGTTTGGAGCCAAAGCCATAGGTTGAAACAGCCTGCACACCCTGGACACTCCATGAACCCGGACGGACCCCTAAGCCAGCCATAGGTGCCCCCGAAAGGGCCATAGGTGAAAGGAAGCCAGTTCCCACAGTCCAAAACTTCTGTGCCCAGCGCAGCGAATGTCTCTTCAAACGGGTAATGCGACATGGCGTCGTCTTTCTCTGCTCTCCTGGTAGTCGTGGTGCCTGTAGGTGGCGAAGCTGAACTTTGGGCATCAGTGACTGTTAGGACCAGCCACTTCAGCGGGTCGAACTCCCACTTGCCAGGCCTGTCATTGGTCTGGTTGTCCACTTGCACCGCGGTCGGTGTGATGTGATACAATTTGACTCCGCTTCATGCTCTGGATGTTGAGCAATCTTTGCAGGGCGGATACGCCTGTACATGTTTCCTATTCTTGACGCGCTTGCGCTTCTGCTTGTGATAGCATGTGCCATGCGGTGTTATGTACACTGTCCCTTCAGTTGACGGTGTCCCGCGCACATTTGTTGTCCACGTTGTTGTGTCTTCCCTCTTCTTCCGGCAGAATTTCCTGTCCACCACGATGCCGATGCCAGTGGTCATCACATTGATGAACAAGAGTACCAACAGATAGCTAAACGCGCCCATGTTGTTCGCGTGAAAGCTGAACTTCAGAATGATGCCATCATACAGCGGAACCAAATCGGTGCTCTCTGCGCTAGCCACCGTGTCATGCTCGCCATGCAGCGGTCTTCACCTTTTTCTCAAGCGCTTTGTCGCCTTGCCGAAGGTCCTCTTCCTCGACCTCCTCGATATTGATGTCTGGCAACCGCTTCTGGCCAGTGTTCCAAGACTTGATCTTTCCTGTGCTCAGCCAATGCAACAAGCAGTCGCATCGCATAGTCTTGGTGAGCGCATCCGCTGTCATGCACTCCGCGGGTGTGAGGATCATCCATCGAATTCGCCCATGTGCTCGTGCCTCGCGATGCGCCAGCACGTAGAGTCTCTTGGCTCTTGTCCTGATGCGTGCGAATGCCGGTGCTGAGAGCTTGAAGAAATCTCGACAGTCTGTGCGCACATCCACTGGGAAGGTCCGACTTCCCTGTTCCTGAACACAAAGCAGCTGCTGCAGAGTTCGTCTTGCGGTCGCCATAGCTGATCTCGGTCAAGCGCGTGCTGATAAGTGTGGCGCGCTTTAGAGCGCTGATGGCTGTCAAGGTTTCCCCATGACTGGTGCTATATGAGATGCGCTTTGCCTTGTGGCTTCTTATATGCAGTAGATGAGCTGCTCCGGATTGGTGTCGCGTCATGCGATCTTCACATTTCACATGACAGGTCTGCATGTTCAGTGGTAGTAGATCGCCGCTGACCTGCTTGGCGCGGTTCACAAGTGCATTGGCTTGGCGAAGGCGCTTGACTTGTCCTTTGCTTTGCACACTCTGTAAATGTGACAATTCGGCCATGATGTCTGGTCGTGTAACTGTGGCCCACATCAACCTCCAACCACTGACCTCAAGGTACTGATTCCCTTCGGGTCCAAGAATGTCTCATCCATCTTTCATGTCCTTGGTCACACTCTCACTGGCTTCAGCATCTTGACGTAGCTGATCTGGTCAACCTTGACAATGCCGTTCTCCATGCTGTAACAACAACCACAGTGATCGAATGGCATCTTCTCTCGGGTGAGCTTGCCGAACTTCTTATGAGGCCATACGTGCTGTCCAGCCATTTCTGGTTGTCGTGAACTGTCAGGTCGTGCTGAGGCCCGCTTCAGGCCATGTGATCGCTCTCATGTTCTTGTCCTTCTTCTTTCCGGGCTAGAAGTAGTAGCAGTCGTGTAATGAACTCACCTTTCCGTTCAACTCATGCAGGTATTTCTGCACATAGAGTTGAAATGCCAATGGTGCTTCGGCAATGCTTCAGCAATGCCATAGACTGGCTTCAGGTACCAGCGCATAGGCGTTTAGCATGTGGACCGGCATCTTGAAGGCGTTCGACATGTTTGCCAAATGTCGTCAGACATTGGCCAGTGGCACAATTGCAATGACACGTTCCTTCAGGTTCATTCCAAGCCTCTTGAAGATCTTCCACAGCTCCTTGTAGGTCAGCCCCTTGAGAAAGGTGCCTGCAATGCCCAATGACTCCAGATTGTTCCTCCTTCTTGCACATGACTGATCCTCGCATCATGTGCTGGGACAGCTTTGTAGCAGTAGAGCTGCGTGTTGCGGTCTTGCCCTTGTCAGGATCGTAGCATCCTCTGGCGCACACACGGGATTTGCAAATCCGTTGTGTAAATGACAACCTTTTCCACTTGCGGATCCAGATGCCGTCGATCACCGCGCTGCCTTCGCTGCTCGAAATGCGTGCTCATCAACAAACTGATGGATTTCCTTGGCATCTGCCTTCTCAACTTGATCCCATATCTCATGCGCTGCTTCTTCCGAGATGGCGTCAGTGGTGCCATCGATGCGATATATGCTTCCATTCTGCAGTTCCACTCGCCATTCACGGTGATTGAATGAATTCATATAGGAGAGCCGGATTGGTGTCAACGTGGTAGTCTTCCAGAGTCCAGTCAACCAGCAATGAGTCGATGCGTGGATCATAGCCACATCGTTGATAGCACATGTCCAAGAAGATCTCCGTCATGTCAACCCGGATGCGTGTCTTCTAATCTTCCTCAGGATATCCACAGAAGTAGGCACCACCACGCTGACCCACTGATGCCGGTGACATTGGACACCTTGTCGGTCCATTTGACGCCCTTAATTACCTCATCACGGCGATCACAGTGTGCCAGCAGGTCCCTCAGTGTTTCCGAACTGACTGGGCCATCCCGACGGTGTGATAGATGTGATTGCCGTTGTCGCCGTAGTGGTGTGTACCAGCGGGATTTGGAGGTTGCGCTGCTTCACCCTTGCGGAAGTAGAAGGTCAGGTTCTTCGACGGCCTTGGCTCTGTGCTATCTGAAGATGTAGATGTGGCCTTCCAGTCGACCTTCTTGAACGACAGCAGATCTGCGCTCTTGTCCTGCTCATTCACCGGGCCCTTGCCCATGTCGTAGTACTCAGTGTTGGAGAAAGTTACCTGCTTGGTGGTTGAGGATGCGGCGGCAAGTCCTTCTTTGGCGCGCCTCATCCGATTCTCCTTTCTCTCATCCGCGTATCCGCCGAAATAGCGAGGCTGCCAAGGACGTTGTTTGCCAGGGCGGTTTTTTCCATATCCTCCTTTTCTGGAGGGTCGCCGTTTTCCAAAACCTTAGCCTTTGCCTTTCTTGCCCTTTCGGAACTTGCCATAGGGCTCCTTTTGATCCCTTGTCCTGTCTGGACACTGGGCAATCAGCAGCCATGTGCCATTTGCTGCCATACACTGTCCTCCTCCAGGTCTTCATCGCCATAGTCTTCTCCATGATGTTCATCATTCGTCTCGCCGACGGTGTCCTTGTAGTAGTCCCAGTCATCGTGTAGTTCTCGTAGGACATATCGGTCTCGCCTGGGTAGTCAACCCATGTGCTGTCGCTCCATGAACTATCGTTCCATGTGTAGACCTCGGAAAGCTCATCCGCGTGGCCCTCATCGTTCTTGTAGAAGACACATGGACTCGTAGTCGGAGATCATCTTGATGCCGTTGTGGGAGCATTGACTGCTTCAACCACAGGTACGTCTTTGCGACATTGTTCATCTCCAAATTTGCCTGCATAAAGAAACTCTCCAAGCAGCGGGTCGTCTGGATCTCCTCTGACTCACCAAAGGCGTCCCTCAACGCCTTGCAAAGGGCCTGCACGGGATGGCGCGCTGAAGGATGGTGACGCCATCCATGGGGTGGACCACCTGGTCCACACTGAGCCGGACCAATGCAGCGTCGCCCGAATCGATGTTGCATCGGGTCTGGGAAGCTTCAGCTCCAGGGCTACGCGTTGTGCTCGCCCGACCAACCGGCCTGCCATCATTGGCCCGACGACCTCGTCGGGACAGTCGCAGATCCGGTACCAGAGCTTCAGCTTTGCGAAGTAGAGCTTGAGGGGGCACTTGCCCAGGCCTGGTCCCCATCCTGGGGAAACTTCCTTGCGGAACTCTTGTAAGGGGATGCCGCTGCCTGAGCTCGGCTGAGCCATAGCCGGAGCCGCACGTGGCGCGTGCCCGGGACCGCCCTGCAGGCTCCTCGTCTGGTCACCGGAGAGGCCTCCGAGCCAGACCGCCGCCGCTGCCCAAAGGCAGCACAGGTGCGTGAGCACCTTCGTGGTCATCTTGCCGTGGGTCACCTCAATCGCGTTGCCTTCCTTCTCGATGAAGGAGGTCCTTGCCGAAGATCGGCAGGTTGCGGCCGAAATGGCGCTAGGTCGCTAGCCTGCTAGAGCACAGTGGCTCCGCTACCAAAGTTGCAATATTGTGGATCTGCCTCGCAACACCCGCTGGCCAATTCGATCGGATCAAATGTGTAGAATGCGACACTGGTCACTGAAGCTTCTTATGCTGATGACCTTTCTATATCTCTCGCAATTTTGTCCCTTTTGTGCCCAGAAATAAACAAACACATCCCTGACACCATGTACTCCTCCAAACGTGGAATCCGTTTCACCCGCGGGGCACCGTCTTCCTGTGCAGCAACTATGCAGGAATGGCCATGACCATCCATACGATCAACAGGGGATGTCAAAACGATCAACGGAGTTGCGGGCCATCCTCATCCCAGACCTGCAACTCAGCGCGCCTCTTGGTGCTCATCAGCAGACATGTGCACCATGGAGGTGGTGTGCCTCGGATTCGAAACAAAGTTCAAGCCCACCTGATCGTCCTTGATACAAAAGGCACCAGGAACGATAGCCCGCCAGGCAGCCGGGATAGGCAAACTGAGATGAGGCTTTATCCACAGGTCATTTGCACTGGATCGAAAACATGGCACGGGTAGCTAGTGTCAGAAGGCGGTGAGATGAACATGTCAGCATCTGCACAGCTGTGCTGGCGATCGTCTTCTAACACATCGTTCAAAGTCCACACGGGAGTGATATAGCCAACCTGAAATAGATGGGGATACCCTGGCCTGCCTATTCATCCCTCTCACATTCGATCCTCGAAGGGTCGCCTGGTCGAAGTTGTATTTTTCAAACCTACAACAACTTCGTTCGTACAAACCCGTGGGTGGATTCTCACAAGTTGGCACTCTGAAGTGGACAAGCATCGGCGAGGCGACAAATCCAGCATTTAGCAAGCGATCGAGTTGACTGACTGGTTTCAAGCAAGCTGGGCCACGCAGGATGTGCTGTTGCTTGTGTTGTGAACGCATCTTCGGCCAAGAAAAGCAAGCAAAAAGGTGAATCACTGCGTACGCTGGCTATTGTTTTCACACTGGCAACGCAACGGGAAGGCGAGAAAGCATGGCAAGACTGATCACGAAGGCGCAGTTGGGTCGCACATTTCTGGCAATGAACTCGCGGTGGCTCTTACCCGCCCATGATCTTGGTCGCCTGTGTCTCCAACTCCCTTGGTCACGCGCGCCCAACGCACTATCTGCGTGACTGGATTGTCGCACCATCCATTCCCCAGCAGGCCTCCTCACTGCGGTTGAAGACTTCACGGAAGAACGGCAGTCCAAAAACATTCCGTGCCGCTAGCATTTTCAGACTGCCGAGAGGACTCCCTTGACCAGCGCTTCCTGATGGGACCACGAACATGAAGCCGGTGATTCCCCTAAATCGTATGGCTAAACGGGAGGTTGCTCTCCAGAACTGGTATCCAAGACTCTGGCAATGGTTGTTCCTACACCTGCGAACAATGGATGGGAATTCAAATAAACCACTCAAATGGTCTACCCCCAAAGGGGGCAATTCGGGGGAACAAGGCAAGCAACTGCCCCCTGAAACCTACAGCTAAGCCTCCGACTTCATCCTTGCCATGAGACGAGTGTCTCCGACTTCTTCGCAAAGGCTCTGGCCGCAGGCAGGCAGTTCAACGGGGCAAGCACGCTGCGTGGCAAAGGGAAGTTTCGGGAACCACAGGCGTCTGTTTTGTGCAGCCACAGCGGTGGTCAATGGGACGTGAGCACGAAGGAAACCGGGCATGATCGTAGCAAAAAGCATTATCAGTCTAGCTCAGTCATGAGAGAACAAGAAAACACCGGCTTTCAAGATGCAACCATCATGAGGCCTTTGAGCAGTAGCCTGCCAAAGGCTTCGGCAGCTCTTTGCAGGGGGCTCACAGGGGGAGGGACTCACAAACGAGTCTGGATCAATGCCTACGAATGACCATCAAGTAAAATCAATCTGATGTTGCCCTTAGGGCGGCGTGATGAAAAACCGCCAACCGCACTTTCAGCGTTGTGGGCTTGCTCCCAGCATCCAGCCTGAAAATGAAGAAGATATTTGTCAGCAGGAAACGGCTCTGATATGGGGAGCCGCATTATGCAAGTTGGTACACTCTCATGAAGCCTGGTTCATATGGTCAAGAATCTACCTTCCGTACCACCCTGAGGAAAAGCACAACTGCATTGCATGTAGAAACCAAAGAGAAAAAAGAAAACAAAAACAAAAACAATCTGCTCCCGAAAACAAGCATGTGTCTCCGTTCGCCTCCGCACGCTTTGCAGCCCGGATCGCCGAGGAGAAGTCGCTGGCGGTCATGTGGATCCTTAGGACGTGCGTCGGAATATGGGTGCGTCTTTTTACTTTTTCGGGAATCCCCAAAACGCTGGGCGTCCTTTGGTTTCCCCTTAAACCAAACCGAAAAGGGGTACCTCGAAAAAATGCAAACCCATATAGGTATGCATCAAAAAGGCTCCACCAAGTTGGCTATAACCCCAGATAGAAGATAAGACTCATGTTCATTTGGATGGCATCAGGGCTCCACTCTTTTAGCTGAGCATGGAGGAACCCCACAGTCTCACATCTTTAGCCCATGTTCAACAAGCCCGGAAAAACAAACCAGCTTCTCAGGGCACATTTGATCACTAGAGTGGTCAAACAAAATCCGCTTCTTTGCATGCAAGAGCTGATTGAGAAGAGGACTTACACCCTTTAAACAGCGCGCAACATGTCCTTGAAAAGACGGTTGCCTTGTAGGAAGACTCATGTAGGCATCCAACTGCGCTGCACTGTCCTTGCAGCTGGCCCAACCAAAGCAATCAGCTATACCTATGCAAACAAAGCGAATCGGATGGTTTAGGAGGGGCCATCGCCTAGTCTGCCCAAAGATGACCACAAGCGTGGCGTGCAAGACGACCATCAAAGCCTGTGAAGTCAAATGAAGCGCCTCCGTGACTCAAAGCCATCGCTGGTGCACACCCTGATTGATATCACATCTCAGGCTACCTTGGAGAACACTTGAGTGAAGGAGTCGCGCCATACAGCTGCTGGGCTGAAAAGCCATTGGCCAGTCATGGTCAGCCATTGCAGGCAGCAAGGCAAAGCTAGGCTAGCGCGCGCAAGAAACTGAAAGAGCCCAAGGTGTCGTTTCTGCTTGAAAACCTCAACCCAATGCTCAGATTGGAGCGTTTGTTGTAGAGAGCTCGGTGAGTGACCGACGCCCAGCTCACAGCAATATGCAGCTGTGCCTGTAAGCCAACAAACCAAAAGGGTGTTGTTCTTTGGGTACCCTTTTCGGATTGGTAATACAAGGATAGCCAAAAGCAAAACCCGTCGTTTTTCCCAGGAGGATCCCTCAAACGCCACTGGCAAACTCACCCCGGTTGGGCGATCTGGGTGTCCCGACTCAGACAGGCCTTCCCAAACTCGGCACTCGCCCCTCCTGCGGAAGGACACGCCTTCACCCATCAAGGGGTCAGAGCGCAGGCTCCGTTTCAGCTGCGCCGTGGTCAAACTCCCTATGCCAGGCATTGTCATTGAGAGGACAACTAAGGCATCCAGGGCCATCGATTACCCCAGGTGACAGGGGTGTCTTGACCATGGAAATGAATTCAGGTTCCACCCAGCAGCCACGCCATGAACTCTGAGTTTGGACCGACAAATCCGGCCAGGAAAGTCCCAACGTATCCCCGGTAATGCGGAGAGGATAAATGGAAAAAAACACACCTGCACATACATGTTTCCTATGGATTTTGGGGCTACCTCCAACCCAGGTGCATTATCGCTTGGGCAACCAAATCCGATCCCTGTCCAAAGGGGCCAGTCTAACAAAACACGCGCGTACACTATGGGCAATGCCACGCAGGATATTAAGTGTTGTATGATATTCTGCTCGCGGATTCGCTCCTTTCCGCTTCATCCATATCGGTTTGCCAACTCATGCGCACTCAAAGCTCAGAAAAGGCTGCTAATCGTGCCAAAAGTTTCCAAGGTGCCGGCTAGATTCCAGAGCTCGATTGATTTACATGGTGTGTGTGTGTGTGTGCGTTGAACTCACGCGTGCGTGCGTAAGTGCAACCTACGTGCGTAAGTGCGCACGTGAGCGCGTGCGTGCGTGCGTTCGTGTATGTGTGTGTGTGTGTGCCTGCAGATTTCGCTGCTTTGAGCGCAAATTCCGGCCGAGCTACATTGAGTAGCTGAATCCTGTTGTTGTTTTCTCTACGCTGGCAAAGACCCACCCACACCCACACCCGCGCACCAACATGCGTCTACACGTGCTGAACTCCAACCTTGCCGCATTGTTCAAGGTTCGCTTCGAAGGCAGCATGAAATTCACACCTCTTCAACTGGTTGCTGAGTCCAAAAGACAAGAGTGTAAGAGCTGACCTGGTGATTTTGAACTGATCTCAATGATTACATATCATTGCAATATCATATCCCAGTGTCCCACGAACCTAAAACTAGAGGGGACAGGGTTGCCCGGGCAGGATCCTTTTCAAAAGACCCTCGGTCAGGTCCCATGCTTGTCTGGGGGATGCTCGAAATCCAGGATGCATCAACCCCTGGTTGATCGCGGGTGTCCCACTTGACATCCTTCATTTTGGAAGGACCCCGGGGGTCAACCTAAAACCAAGCACGGCGGAAACATCCCATGGATGCCCAGCTCCCCCCGCAACTCCTGTCACCATCCTCCCGGAACATGTCGATGGCAAGGTCCGCCGCCTATCGGAAGGCCGCACCGCGAGGGAAAAGAAACCCAGGGCCGGCGGCCCTGTGATAATCCACCCGTTGCCCAGTCAAAATGAGAAAATACGACAACGCTTTAAGGTCTTGCAGGCTTTCCAAGGAATGTTCAAGAGGGTCTTCTGAATAGGTGAAAAACAACAGCTGTCATTTCAGCCGACTGGAGTCCCTCAGTTGTTTTCAGAGTTAAGGGCAACGCCCTTTCGGCTGGTGGTCGAGTTTGACGTCTGAGAGCGATACTCTTGAGAAGCGAGCAAGTGCTGCAAACTCCAATGGAACTGTGCAAAGAGTGGGAGGCTACTTGCAACACTGGGTCCTTGCTAATATACCCAGTTCTCCAAAGATCCTGCCCCAAACGGACAGAAACTAGAGAAGAGTCGAAACAATTGGAGGGCTTGACCACGACCATTTTGCAGGGGTCCCAGCTCTCGAGGAACAATTTGGCTCCGTCCCTGTGAAAGTCGCGCCAGCTCAGGGTTGGGCTGCACAGCGCTCCTTCCATTCCGGGACTTTGGCAAAGTGCACGCTTGTGTGCTTCCACTATCTATAGACATTCTTGGACAGCATGAATACATCACTACGATGCTGTATGAGACCGAGGACACACACACACACAAATAACACGCTGCAGCAATGATTGCGCAACCTATGGTGTATTCTCACTCACCCAGCTGATGTCGTAGACTGGCCCATCGTGGTTCAAAGATTTGATGTCCAGCTCATCCTTGGAGAGCTTGCTGAACCGACCTTTGATCTTCAGCGCTTCACAGCCGGTCTCCCAATTGGCCAGCCAAATGCCCACCGCCACGGGCGTGTAGTACCGGGAGCTGTTGGCGCCATAGAAGTCGAAGCGCTTCCCTCCGGGCTGGCCCACCATGTGCACGGGCTGGGCGTTGAAGGAGCTCGGTCCCCACTGGCAGGCCTCGAAGCAACGCCCGTAGCGCGCGAAAGGCGGGGCCTGGACGTCCAGAGGCGTCTTGAAGCTGGGCTCTGCGAAGAAGAGCTGGTCCAGTGGCTTCCGTTTCTTGGAGACCTGGTTGACAAGCATGGCGATGAAGGTGGGGATGTACCAAGAAGGATACCCAATGGCGCACACGCAGATGATGTGGTCCGTCTCCTCATTGAACATCTTCCCAAGCTTCTTGGTGATGCTGTTGTGATCCGCCCCTGGCCCGATCCAGCAAGTGGCCAGCCCCATCTTGAAGGCATGCAAGACCACCTTCCATGTGCTTAAGTCTCCCAAAAAAACATGAAATTAGGTCCAACAGTGATGGATTCCCTTTAAAACGTTCAACAGGAAAAATGACATATTCTTCAACTGGAAGCCTTCTGCAAACTGCTCCCTACATCCAGGATGGCCGTCCGGTCGTACTCTTTCGGAGCAATTGCCACCAGGAACTCATGACATCCCACCACCGGCCAAACTGAGAGCGGCTCTTTGATGTACTCCAAACCTGAATGCTTCGTTGACTTGCCAAAAGCTACGTGTTGTGTTCTTTTGCAGGATACATCACAAACCCCTCTGAGCAACCAAATCCTAGAAGCCCAACCCTAAGACCTCCAACATGCTGGGATTTGTGACAGCACTCCCATCCAAGAGACTCATGAGAACTTGGCCTGACACATCGCCGGGCAACGGATCTGCTTGCTGCCGAGCATTTGCTTGGGCTCCAGGTTGGTCTTCACCACGTCCAGCAGCTCTTTGCGATGTTCCGGCAGCAAGTCCCGCCACTGGAAGGACCGGCAAGACCTGCGAGGACTTGGCGTTTTTTCCGCCCCCTTGGTTTCCCTCCAAAACGGGTACCCTCAAAGGATAAATGTGGTGGCTCGAACAAAATGCACCAAACTCGCACCTTGGTAAATGGAACCAAAGACGAAGCATTGCGCAACCCATGGGCCACAACCACTTCCGGAAATTTGAGCAACTGCTGTTCGAAACAACCTCTCGGATTCGCAAAGGGCACCAGGCTCTGGTCGTTGAAGCCGATTTTGCACCCTGACCTGCGCTGGCGCATCACATCGAAGACATCCAGGTGGTCTCTCCGGCTAGGGATACCTTCCGTAGGCCGCAGGTTCATCTTCACGGTGACCAAGTCGAAAAGAAGAATGGCCAACAACAGCACGAAGAGAGCCTGGGCTGGAAGGCTGGAAGACTTGTTACAAGAAAGGCGCAAAAACAAAACTAGGAGTTTCCAACCATAGAGCATGGAGGTTGAACATTGGCTCATCCCTGCCTTGAAGATTGTCGCAGTCCAGGTGAGGTGCAAGTACTGGAAGATGAGTAGCAGCAGCCCAACAAGTACCGCGACCATCATATTTGGGATGTATTGCAACCATCCGCTCCACTGCAAAGATACCTTGATCCGCCAGGCCAATGACTCCGCCATCGATACCAGCCAAGTCTAACTGGGTGTTGAGCCTCGAGCCCAAATCACTGCTCGCTTCAGCTAGCCCACGGCTCCCGCGGGTTTGCTGGCCTCAATCCTACAACAATAAGACCCCGTCAACATGGCCGACCACTCATCCCAACCAATAGAGATCCGACCATTTCCTGGAAGCCAGGCAAACCCCCTGTTCGGTGCTAGTGAACTTGACCGTTGCGCCAAACCACGTAGGCGAAGTTGCAAGCAAACATCTATGTGAGATTCATCGGTCTTTGACATGTATTGCACCCATTTCGCACCACATGGCGGTCCGTGCACCGGGTGGGAAGGCATTGCCAAACCAAAACAGAAAACATTATAACACAAAAACGCTGAAACGCAAACACCATAAAATACACACACACACACACACACACGCTTGATATGAGACAGTTCAATTGCAAGGCATCCACAGACAAGGAAAACCGCAAACAAGGAAACCCGCAAGTAGAAAAAGGAGTTTCGTTAGCTTACCTTCCCGATGCTTTCCCATGTGGTGGCTACTCGTCAGAGCCTGCATCACCACCACATGGTACTAACAAAGGGGGCCGGTGCGCCGGTGCAGGCTGACTCCAAGCAGGAACAAAAAACCCAGAAAGACAGAAAAAGAAGCCCCCTTAGGAACACGGGGGTCACACACACACACGCACACACGCACACGCACACGCAAACGCACACGCACACGCACATGCACATGCACACCCACACCCACACCCACACCCACACGCACACGCACACGCAAACGCACACGCACACACGCACGCGCGGCGCACGCGCACGCGCACGCCCGCCCGCACGCCCGCCCGCCCTCCCTCCCTCCCTCACTCACTCACTCATAGATTGGTGACAATAAGTGTCGTACTCGCCTGCTACAACAAGCCTCAGGAGGCTTTTGACAGCTTGACCTTAGGAAATTGACCCGCTTGGAATCTTTTTCGGAAAAATTGAGCAGCACGTCTGGAGGACATGGCCATGCCATGAG
>CAUJNA010001602.1:20000-120000 GCA_963377175.1 Effrenium voratum | reverse complement strand
AATCCCCCGCTGTTAGACTAGATTTCTTCATGTCAGCACTGTTCAAACCCCACCGAGAGTTCTAGCAGAGCAAGCCAACTGCAAAGAGTTGATTAGCCTGTTTCCGTTCCAATCAAGATATCTTGTTCATCGACACCTGCCAACCGTTGTTGTTTAAGGACAACACTAAACCTTCACAACAGCCGCCACAACAGCAACAATGACAACGACAACGACAACGACAACGACCACGACAACAACAACAACAACAACAACAACAACAACAACAACAACAACAACAACAACAACAACAACAACAACAACAACAACAACAACAACAACAACAACAGCAACAGCAACAGCAACAGCAACAGCAACAGCAACAGCAACAGCAACAGCAACAGCACAGCATCAGCATCAGCAACAGCAACAGCAACAGCAACAGCAACAGCAACAGCAACAGCAACAGCAACAGCAACAGCAACAGCAACAGCAACAGCAACAGCAACAGCAACAAGCAACAACAACAACAACAACAACAACAACAACAACAACAACAACAACAACAACAACAACAACCACCACCACCACCACCACCACCACCACCACCACCACCAACACCACCACCGCAACAACAACAACAACAACAACAACAACAACAACAACAACAACAACAACAACAACAACAACAACAACAACAACAACAACAACAACAACAACAACAACAATCACAACAATCGCAACAATCACAACAATCACAACAATCACAACAATCACAACAAACAAACAAACAAACAAACAAGCAAGCAAGCAAACAAACAAACAAACAAACAATCAAACAAACAACAACAACGACGACGACGACGACAACAACCGACAACGACGACGACAAACCAACAACAACACACCACAAACCACAAACCACAAACCACAAACCACAAAGCACAAAGCACAAGCCACAAATCACAAACCACACACCACAAACCACAAACCACAAACCACAAACCACAAGCCACCAGCCACAAAGCACAAACCACAAACCACAAAGCACAAAGCACAAACCACAAACCACAAATCACAAACCGCAAACCACAAATCACAAACCGCAAAGCACAAACGACAAACGACAACCGACAAACTGCCAACAACAAACAACCATAGCAGCAACAGCAGCAGCCGCGGGGCGATAGCAGCATCGAAGCGCGAGCATACTGGCGTGTCAGCTCCGGCGCTACTTTTGTGACTGCGGGGCCAAGGCACTTGCAGCCAAGCTCGTTTGCCACGGCCAAAGCCTCATCACCCACCTAGCAGCGGTTTCTATGGAATCATCCAGCGTAGGCAACGAAAGAAGCCAAATGCCAACAGGTACATTACGAGGTATAAATGAGTCAGTTGGTGTTCTGGAGCAACCCTCATCCGTGTTCCGGTCTCATGGGGCCAGCAATCAGCAGTGCACGTATCATTGCAACATGCAAGCAGGTCGTTCTTCTTATACAGGAAACTCAGCACAGCACCTACAGATGCTTTCGCAAGTGCCCTTTTGATCATGGATGCAACATTATTATTTTTTAGTTGACTAGCTGCGTGGACAGCCTGCGAGTTGCCAATCCTGTGGCTCTGTTGCAAGCACCCAACGGCCAACCTAAAACTCTTGAGTCTCTCAAAAATCCCTGTGTCTTGCTTGCGCCAGTGCCGGTGTGCTTACCTCATCATGTCCAAGTGACAAGCCGACCCTTGTGAGCTTGGCTAAGGTCTGTGCAGAATCTCCGAGTGCGAAATGGGATGGATCAACTCGAGGAATCAACATCTGATTTCTGCACAGACAAACCCTCCCGCTTCCACAGACAAACCCCCGCAAGATGCAGCCACACAGGCCACACCTATTACTATATGTATTCATCTGCACGCGCACACACACACACACATACAAGCATAGTCGCACACAAGAAGCATATTCTCTTGACGCATCTGCATACGAGCACGCATGAAACATGATACTTTTCGCAAACACAAGCACCGACAAGCACAATCACTTTGCTGGGCATGTTTTGAAGAGAGGAAACAGAAATATGACATGACCTAGCCTTCCTACATAGCAATAGTACTTGTGCAACGCTCAACCTGCTTCTTTGGCCCAAGACAGTGGGGAACTACACAATTCTGAGAGATTCTCAGAATTAGGTAGATGTCGAAGCTGTTATGCCTCTCCAGGGCATGATCAAGCAAATTGTTTTGCTGAATTGGAGCAAAGCATCACGGAAGGCAGGAAGTGCAGAGGTAGAACTGGCCGAAAATCCTCTGCGCAGCCACGTACGCTCTCCCGGCCTCCTTTGCCTGCTCAATGTCCCCGAAAACGGACAAGGCATGGATGAGGTGGTGCAGCAAGTACACCGTCTCGCGGGTTGAGAGCATTCGGAGTTCGTGATTTTGATCAACATAAGTTACCTTCAGTGCAAACGCACAAAAACATGAGACTTCTGGGTATTCTGCCTGCTTGTTCTTCGAAACATTGAAGGCCAGTAACGAACCATCGAGACAGGATGCGAGAGAGACGGCATGGCAAACAAACTCTCTAAACTGCACTCTGGCCGCAAGTTGTGCAATGCTCTGATAGGCTTGACATGGATGGTGCAGCACGTTGCAACCTTTGGCGCGCAGCAAAAGGGTTTTTGGTGGCAAACCCTTGGTTTCCAGACCGCGCGGGCAAATGTTCCAATGCAAATGATCCATAGCCAGCCTCGGATGGCCTGTGGAACTCATTAAGACACCCTCAGCTGCAGGAATTTGAGAGGCCCTTCGGGACACAGGTGTGGGTGTGGTTGCGCTTTTTGGGGGTATCCCTTTGTTGTAGTTTCAAAGGGAAACCAAAAGGAACGCCAAAATCCATTTTGGGGTTCCAAATCCTCAAACAATGACACCGATATGGAAGCCTGGAGAGCGCCCTTGGTGGGATCCACAGGTGAAATTCACGAGATCCACAGTGCTTGCAGTTTCTAAGGAAACTCAAGGGAAAACAACCCATTTTGGGGGCCCCCTAAAAAGAGACACACCCATATCCCAAGTCTACTCCACAGTGAATCTTAAAAACCATAGTGCAAAGGAGACCACAGTTCTCGACCATTGGAGCTAAAGACTCCCCGCCTCTCTCTTCTGGTCAGGCCGGTGCCGAATGCGCTCGGTGGCCTCCTTGCAGACTTGCACGGCCTCGCGGCTCCGAGGCTGGATACACCTCGAAGTCTTCAAAGGCCCCTTTCTTACGGAATCGACTGGCGGAGCGCCTAAGCACAAGTGTTGTGTTGCTGTTTGATGAGCATGGCCGGCGTGCAGTTGGATTCAGCCAGCTACTTCCCACGTAGAGAGAGGAAAGCAAGGAGTCATCTTTGCATGTCAGAGCCACTCGCGTAGTCTGCAAGCTGGGCGTTGCAAGCATATATGCCTCTCAGTTTGAAAGTGGACATGGGTTCAACACATGCTTGATCTGTGACTCAAGGGAGACGGCATCACATTTACACAATATCCAACATCCCGAGCATCCCATTGATTTGTTGTGCACACCACGTGACTTGCGAAGTGAGTTGGCTGGCGAAGACCCGAGACACTGGCCGATCTGAAGTTGCTCACGTCAACTCAAGCCCCATCCATTCCAAGGCAGAATTCCCATGGAGAAAGGGCAAATCGATGGCTAGAAGCACAAATCTTGTGTGGCAAGTGAGTCATTGACACTCCAACCCCCTCCGCATTCCCCAAATTCTCTCCGCCTTGTCCGGCTGGTTGTTCAGGATGTAGGCCTCCACCAGGAAGCCCACGGCCACTCCCTGCGAGCGTCTCTACCTTCATATTTGCTGGCGGCCAAACATCCCCGTAAATGGCCAAAGGGCCAAAATCATTGAGGTTATACCCATGTGGGGGTGGCTGCTTTTTGAGGCTACCCTTTCTTGGGTGGTTTTAAAGGGAAACCAAAAGGAAAACCACGATTTTGTTTGGGGGTGTCCCCTAACAAAGACGAATCCATATTGTGACTGAACCTCAAGGATCCATGCGACTCCAGGATGGCCTAAACGGACAACATTTGCTTCCTGCCACTAGGGCAAATATAAGACCCCACCAGAAGAGTGTGTAACTTCCGAATGGTCAGTGTCAGAGACTCCCACGTGAGAGCGACCGGCCGGCTCTCAAGGGCGGCTTACAAAGATGATCGCCGCCGGCTCTCTATGCCAGCAAAACATGACCGAGTGCACCTCTGACTATCGGAATGTGAGCTTTCGCGTCTACGCAGCCGGCCCATTGTTCTTGCCACAGCTGGCCTTAGTTCGGCCACCCCTGTCTTTTGTTGGCCAAGTTTCTGTGGAGACCCGGAGATCCGGAGATCCAACCGGAACCGGTTGAAAACTGGCGCCAAAGACAGAGCGGATGGCCCAAGCCCTGCCTCCCAGGAGGCGGTATCATCCAGCTCCTGGCTGCTGAGAGGCTCATTTTGTGGGCGGGGGTGTCTCAAGAACGGCTAGGTCACATGTTTGGGGTGGGTATGTATCAAAATACGGGGACCGAACCCGACAAACACCGGCCACCGAACCTTCCATTTGCTTAAACCCCCTGCAAAAAATACCAAAAAAAAGTTCCAATAATAATAGATTCCCTGTAAAACCAACAGGAGAAAATATTTTGCAGACTCCTATAGGAGCAAATGGAAGGAACCTGCAAAATGGTCGCGAGTCGCGCTTTTTTTTTCCCGCCTGCAGAAGTGCAGAGGCCGCCTCCCCCATGGACAGCGACAGGCGGGCGTCCTCGAGGCCACCGAGCCGAGCCGAGCTGGCTGGTGATGGATCGCTCGACAGGTCCGAGGTCCGGGACCTAACTGCGTGGCTTGGAGAACCTCTCACCAAAAAAGCTCATAGAACCGTCTCCTTTACAAGTAGATTTGCGCGGAACTCAATCCGGACTTGACGAGGCTTCAAGATAGACAAGGAGTTTGGCAACTCAACGATTTAAGAACCACCAAGCTCAAAGCCAGTCAATGAGGCCTCAGGACTCAAGTTTGCTCACCTGCCAAAGCAGTCAATCAAATGGAGGTGGAACCAATCAAACAAAATGTGGGCGAGCATTGGGCACGCTTTGCCCCTCCCCATCCCCATGTTTGGCTATTGGATTTGCATTCTGTGGCGTTCTTGGCTGGCAGCGTTTCCCATCGCATTTTTGGAGCACTGCGATTGCTTCAACGGATCCTAGCAACTGCAAAGGCATCACCATTGGTCACGGTCCACAAGAGTGGATGGCCATCCCAGCAAAAAAAGCCAACGACATGCAGTAGAAACGGACCAAAAACTGGTGAAGGGAAATCCAAAGGAAGCTCACCACTGTGAGCTCCTGAACCTGTGAACCCATTCGAGGCATGGCAAGTGTAAGATGAGCTCCAGCTGTTTGGGCGGTCGACCAATCCAAGTACTGCTGCAAGTGTGCTGTTGTGACTTGAATCTCAAGTCAAAACACCCCAAGGTACTTGAGCCCAGGATGCGCCTTTGGAGAACCTACAATACCTTCGCGTGGCCGAAGGGTTGCCAATTTCGAGACGATGGCATCTCCTCCCGCATGAGGTAGAACTGCCCCAAGGCAAGCAGGCTGGCCATCTGGCGGCAAAGGGCCAGTTCACTCGGATTCACGCCCTTCGGTAGGCCAGAGGGGATGCTAAAACTTTGGCCGCCCCATTCTCTAGGATTCAACTATCTGTTGGACCACTAACAGGCCGGCAGGCATGTTAGCAGCAGCCATCCCAGGCAAAACCGCGACCAAGCCTCAAGCTGTTTGTTGGCGGAAGCATCAAACGAGGTCCTACGGAGAGCAGAAAGCATGGGCCCTGGCACAAAAACGTGATGTCCCATCCTGTGACATGCGCGCAGGGGTGTTCCGTACTAGTACGGCTTTGTAGGTAGTCCATGTGTTTTGTTGGGTCATGATGGTCATGTCAAACGTCAAGAAACTGCAACGCAAAGGGACCAGGTATTTCCAAGCAAGCCAGGGGTTGCAACACAAGCCCCCTCTAAACGCTCGCAACTTGGTACCAGTGTGATTTATCACGTTGGCCTTGGGAGGATACGTGTTGGCAGCGGCCCAGATGCACTGCTTCAGGCACCGCATCTGCCTGCTGCTTCTTGGTGCCAGCTTCCTGCAGCAGCCTGTGGCGAAACGAAAGCCCTCAGGGCGAGACCGAGCCTCTCATCTTTCGCTCCAATGCTGTCGGGGGTTGGTGTCTTCCTGTGAGTCACAGATCAAAAAACAGATTGCTTCCTGCAAAGGACATCCGAATTTTAGTGCGCTGCCCAGTTTGTGGGGAAAGTTAGCGAGTCCCTCCATGTCCCTCCAAACAGATCATAGACTGTTGGAAATTTCAACCAAACCTCATGTGCTTGTTCAAGTTCCTCCAGATTCATTCTCCGGATTTGTTGCAAGCAGAATTCTCCATCCCCTTGTGGTTGGCTTTGAGGAAAACTGAGCACGGGGTGCAGTATCTAGCACCGCGCCAAAATCCTCATCGGTTCGGTTCTGCTGGCGTGTCACTTCCGCCCAACGAACTTGTCGTAAGTCCACAGCTGCGAAAGCCCATCAGTACTTCCCCAGCCATCAAAGCTCAGCCGCTCCCAAGTCTCCCGTTGCTTTCAAGTGAGACGCACATCTCCAGATTTAACACTCGTTGGCCACATCTTCAAGTGATTCCGCACCCTGCTTTCTATGGGGCTGGCCAAGGTCAGTAGGAGCAAGCCTGTCAAATGTCCTCTGCCAAGCTGACATCGGACCCTGTTTAGTAGACAACCGTCCTTTGTGATGGCTTCAATTCCATGCCCGGTGATTTTCAGCATTATTGTTTTACTTCAGCTAGCATGCGCACCAAACCTTTCTCCAGGTTCATTCTGATTCCGTTGGTTTCAACTTTGGTTTGCTGGCCCAGTGTGAACGTACTCCTTGGCTTGCTGATCTAAGAGAAGTACTACTAGCTGATGGTCTTCTACGCAAACAACCTCGCCATATCTGTTCCGTTCACCAGCTATCTCAAGCACTTCAACCAATCGCCACCAATGGGCCGTGGCACCGCCCAGCATGAAACTAACCAATCATAGTCAAATTCAGGCTTTCTTTCACGACCCAACTTTCCCTAGCATCGGGTCTGTGGCTCCAGCAGGTTTTGAAGCTCTGATTCATATCCAGGTTGCTTTCACTTGGTCGCACTGGGCTCCCAGCTTCAAGCTCTTGCGCCCGAGACGGATGGCCATCTCTAGCACCTGAGGCCAAGAATGTGTGCAGCATGGCGTACGCAAAATATGGCGAGTGCAAAAAAGCAAAGAACCAAGCAAAGTAACAGGCAGGCAAGCAAGCACACACTGGGCAGGCAGGCAGGCAGGCAGGCAGGCAGGCAGGCAGGCAGGCAGGCAGGCAGGCAGGCGGGCAGGCAGGCAGGCAGGCAGGCAGGCAGGCAGGCAGGCAGGCAGGCAGGCAGGCAGGCATGCACAAACGCACCCACGCACGCAAGGAAGCAAACAAAGCAAACAAAACAAAACAGCCCCCCCCCAAAAAAAGAAAAGAAAAAGAAAAGCAAGTCAAACAACGGAACAGTCAAGCAAGCAAGCCAGCCAGCCAGCCAGCCAGCCAGCCAGCAAGCAAGCAAGTCAAACAACGGAACAGTCAAGCAAGCAAGCAAGCAAGCAAGCAAGCAAGCAAGCAAGCAAGCAAGCAAGCAAGCCAGCCAGCCAGCCAGCCAGCCAGCTTGCAAGCAAGCAAGCAAGCAAGCAAGCAAGCAAGCAAGCAAGCAAGCAAGCAAGCAAGCAAACATTTGTTTGGCCCGAATGATGAAACAATCGAAGAGGTGATGGTCTGCCCTTTGTTCGTCATGCAGGTGCACGCGCCGGCCCAAAAAGGGATCTATTCAATTCAAACAGCTTGGTTGTACATGTGTTGCTCCCTAATCAGTGGGTCTGTTGACACCTTCTATCCGAACACGTCTACAAAGAACCTGTACTGGTCCTATCATCGCTAGTCTGACGGCAGGCAACAACAGTGTAATGCCTACATCCGTCTTGCCCAAACATCAATAAACGAAGCACAACGAAGCAAAGAAGGACATGACTCTAGGAGTTGATTCCCCATTCTTTTCAGCCATCGTTCTTTTCAACAACCAGCAGTTTCCCCGTATTGTGGCTTTCTGAAAAAAGAAGGATCCCTGGAAAGAATGGGGAAGCTACCCCTGGAATGACATGTGTCACAAGATCATCCCCGCGATCCCTTGCCAGCCCCCCGCTTCTCGGGCCCCCAGACGCCAGCACGGGCCTCCGTCGCAGCGCCCATGTGCAGAGCCATTGCCTGCCAGGTTGGGGGGGGAGGCTTTGGTGTTTGGGCCATGGTGAGAATCACCCTTGGGGATTTTGATTTTCAGAAAAGACACATCCAAATCTGTACCAAAGATGTTGGATGACCATGACTGTAGCACTTCTGGGTTCCAATTGGTATCACAGAAAGCGGCAATGCCAAACTCCCACAAGCATAGGTGGGGCCAGAGGCTTGTAGGAACTGAAAACATGGGACCCATGGCCGAATTGTCCCTTGTTTGAACATGTCTAAACAAACGGGACCAAGAGTTGGTTGTTGCCCAACCCTGGTTGTAATGCGCATGGTTCGTATTCCCCAGACCCAGTCGCTCAACTGGCAGGACAGTTCAAAAGACATTTAATGGGCATCAAGATCGTCATGCGGGGTCCACAAACAGGTGATTGTTTGAACATCAGCTTTTACACGTTCACGTCTTCCTCCCAAGGTGCTGGAACGACGCGGCCCTCGTTTCGCCGACAGGATTCTTTTTTGCATCGGCCATCCAGCAAGATCACTTCAGCGCGGGGCCCCTGGTTGTTCATGTCTGGCTCAAACCTTGGAAACACAAATACATGGGGGTTGATCAATTGCCCTGGCCCCCAAATGACCTTTGGTAACTTCTCCTGTTGTGGTTTCCCCAATGGTCATTCCATGTAAAGGACGTCTCGATCAACACCCAATATGCTCTTGCAGGTCAGCTCATTCTCAAAACAAACCGTGCGCGTGAGCTGTGACACAAAATCTGCCTGACTCCTGACTAGTAAAGACGGCAACAACCGCCTGGCTTTCAGCTTAGCCCCGGAGCCTTCAACTCGTCGCCGGGTCTATCCAAAGACAAGCATCAAGCCGAAAAAGCCACTCCAGCCATTCGCGCCGCAAGCGCGCGTGCCATTCCCACAGGTCCCGCCTGGCACAGCTTGTCGTCCACACTCTTAAAGAGCTCGGCCGCCTGCGCTTCGCAACGCCCCGCAATTGCTGTGCCCGGATCCGAAGGATCCGAACTCTCGGATCGGCCTCCGCAGAGGCCTTCCGCGCCGCGTGGAAGTTCCTCTTCCGGAAGTAGACCTATCGAAGGGCGCTCAAGCGCCCGAAAAGTGGGCGCGTCCCAGGTCCTTGGACTAAGCCAACTGCCCGAATGGAGAAGTGGCAAGGCAGGTGCAGTGTCCAATCAAAACACTCGATGCCACTGTGCAACTGTATGAAGGCGGGCTTCTTTTTATCCTCACCCACCTGTCCACTCATATGTTTAAGGTTGACTCCGGAATATTCCAGAAGGAAATGGAATAAATACGAACCTAAATTCAGAGGAAATGATAATCATGAGAAACAGAACTTGCTTGTGAAACTACTTGTTGCTAGTTGCTGTCTTTTTTAATGCTGTCAAGGAACGATTCTAAGATGTGGACCAGATACAAGATCATATTGTCGCCTTTGATGGTTTGCAATTAACAAATGTTTAGGCAGCAACGGCTAAGACGCGTTCTACGGCCGCAATAGCAGGGTGAGCTGAACATGCAGCCCTTTGTCGTTCGATTGGCTGGTTGCAAAAGGAGTACCCACCCATCCATATCCACGCAGAATTTCACTTTCCAGGAGAAGGACCGCATCCCCAGAATCAAACCTGATCTTGTCCATTCCTCCTCTCTTCAAACGCGCAAAAAGACTCAGACCCAACGCTGAACGGCCCGTGCCTCCGCCAGAGTCAGCGTGGCTAGGCCTTCGTATTTCGCCTCTTTGGCCTGTCCGGCAAACGGGAACGGGAAGGTCCCAAAGCCGCAAAGCCTGTCCAACTCATTTTGCCGATTTCTACGGGGGACGGTTGAAAGGAGAATGCGAAAACAGCCTTGCTTCGAGCTTTCTCATGCCAGGAGAAGTGTGTTTGCGTGTCTTTCCCCACTGCCAGTCCCTTCCTGAGCAAGATACGTTCCCGCGTCAGACCAGAAAATTGGAACATGTGGATGTCTTTTTTGAGGGAACCCCCCTTTTTGGTGGGTTTTAAAGGGAAGACCGAAAGGAAAACCACCATTTTCGGGTGGGTGGCACACCCATGTAATGATCCCAACTCGCACATTCCTCGCGCCTGGCTAAAGATCTCTCTGGCCTCCTCGGAGTTTGCTAGCGCCTGACACCGCGAGGCTGCCCGGGTGTCCCTCACCACGGTCGGAAGTGAAGGACAAAGAGGGATCCGAGTTGGATTCCCTGCAACGTCAGAGTTGGATCTGAGTTGGATTCCCTACGATCCACCCCGAAAGCGTTCCGTGCCAAGCTGAATCACATATTTTCTCGGCTCCTTGTGCGTCCCGCCCAAAATCACGTCCGCGCCTCCTCGCGCTTGTTACTGCCCCGGTAGGCGCAAGTGGCCTCCGCCATGCTCAGCATCATGCAGGCCTCGCAGCATCCATCCGTCCACAAGGAAATGGATGGAGCAAGCGGACAAGGGGGAAAGGTCGTGGCTAGGTTTGCGATACGGCTTTGAGGAGCAATGCAAGCCTGTGTTTTGCCCTTGAATATTTTACATGTGATGTCCACCGTCGCTAGCTTGCCTCAAGACGCCTATAATCACTTCGTGCTTTGCTACGGGGCCTACGCAGGAAGCAACTAAGCGAGAACCGTAAATGTAGCTTATCAATGGAGCAGCAGCAGCAGCAGCACTACATCGGATATGTGGAACTTGGAAACTGTGAGATTGTCTACTTAGATGACGTAAACGAACCCAACCATCTTAATGTTGACTCGTATCGAAGAAGGGGGTGGGGGTGGCAAAGTTGGGGGCTCGCGAGGTCACGACCGCCCACACACACACACACACTCACACACACTCACACACACACACACACACACACACACACACACACACACACACACACACACACGCACACCAACGTGGACAAACCCATGAGGAGTCAGGATAAAGAATTCAGGAGCCATCATCTTCGCCCCGCTTCAAACCTGACGGCCAAACAACGAGGAGATCTAAGCAACAAAAGCGAAAGTGTACAAAAACTTCGAGCTTCTGAGGCCGAATACGTGGCCTCTGGCTCTTCAATTTGGTGGCACACGACACTTTTTTACAAATAGTGCTGCCTGTGGCCCCAACCCCGCCCCCCCCCCCTTCCAAACTGTAAAGTGTTTAAGTTAGGCACCCAGATGCACCCAGCATTTGCACCAAATTGAGCAAAACAGGCTTGAAGTTCATAGCCCCGAGCTCAACAAGTCCATTCTGCAGGCCGCGGGAAAGCCACTTAACAGCAATGGGGTGTTTGTTGGCATCTTGGCCTCAGCAGCATTGCAACAACCTTAAAATGGCAAAAAGCACAAGCAATGGACAGTGCCAATGGCACACTGCCCGGACCCTCCCGCATCATAGAAGGCGTGCTCATGACCAATCCACACTGATCTCTATTGAACATGCCATCTTGGCTGCCAAGAACAAAGCCAAGTGGCTACACCAAGCGCGTGTTTCGTAGGTAATCGAAGAAACAGCCGTTCCAATCAACTCGAGCCAAGCACAAATCCAAAACCATATGTTTATGTCGCGGCAGCGGCTGGAATCTACTAGGGGGTCGGTTGGCAGGGAGATGTTGTGGTGCAAAGCTGATCTATGTGAACATGGTTCAACTTGGTGTCAGGGGACCAACCAACCAACCAAGCAACCAAGCAACCAAGCAACCAAGCAACCAAGCAACCAAGCAACCAACCAGCCAGCCAGCCAGCCAACCAACCAACCAACCGTCTCTAATTAGAGGAGCAAAACGTGGGACTCACTCTGGAGGCGTCTCCAGTCGGCTGTCCCACACCTTGCCTGCCCAGTTTCGTCTCCCGCATCGCGGAAGTTGGCCATCTCCTGGCCGTTCTGAAGCCAAAACGGTTGTGGGCCTTCTTGGAGCGTACTTTTGCCAGGGTGGGTGTAATCTAAAGGACAAACACAAGGCAGCCGACCATTTTCCTTTTTCCTGTTTTGTCTTTCTTTCTTTTTTTTTGGGGGGGGGGTTGGGGCGAATGCCTACTTTTGACATGTACCAAACGCGCTTCCGTGCATCTGTTCGGACTTGAGCCGGATCGGCTGCACTTGAGATCCCAAATGGGCCGTCGCCTCTTCCGCCATGGCCTCGGCCTTCTCCAGCTGGTCCCGGGCCTGAGCGCGCGCTCGGTTCAAGCAAACGCGTGCAGAAGGGAGCCACACCTTGCCGTGCTGGTCTTTTTCAAGTCCTGCCCGAAACTCCAAAAAGCAGCAATTGCGGAACACGCCAGAAACGAGAACAAGCCAGAAAATGGGTAGGACAGTTCCATATCTGTGTTCCCCACCCCAGTTTGTTGAGGTGGCAAAGTAAACAAACAGATCGTGGCAGTGCTTCTTATGTACAAAGAAGCCAACACCGCAAGACCGATAGAATGGACTGGCAGGGGCCACAAGGATAATTGGAGATGCTTGTTGGGGTGGCGCGGGCCAGAAACGAGGTAGGGATATTCCGTCCTTCTTCCCTGCCCCTTCCCAACACGCAGTTGAAAAAGTGAATCGGTTCAACTTCTTCCGATCGTGCCTACATTCTGCCACCGCCACCTTCTTTGCCTTCTGTTGCTCAGACTCAGCGCGTGTATTCGTGGAGGAATAGGCATGGTGGAAACCAAGAAGTCTCATCCTTCCGTATCCGATGGGCGAACGGTGGAGCGGAAATGGTTGGCGGCGTTGAAAGGGCTCGATTGTGCAAATTTGGAAGACCGGAATGGTCATAGCTGGCCCAGAAACAGGCCTTGCCTTGGCGAAGAAAGCTCTTTCAAAAGCCAGCGGCCAGGGCCTCCTCGAGAGCCACAGTACACATCCGGGTCATCCGGGATCTTGGAAACATTTGGGCGAGTCGGAGACAGCATGCGTGTCACTGCCAACCCCACTCTCACCTCAAGATCACCTGCTTGCAGCGCGCGCCTGGGAGAGTCCTGGGAGAAACCACCAAAGAAGCTCAAGCGGAACTTGATCATTTGAGGAAACGAATATGAAACGAGCCTGACAGCTCCGCCAAGGAACCTGAAACCCAAGAGGACCTGAAGGAACCGGATGGAAACTTGCAAGGACCCTAAGTCTTGGAACGGGCTCTTCGGACAGTTTTCACGCTACATTGTCTTTCTCCCTGAAGCTGACAAACCGAAAGGGAAAAACCAGCAATCGAAAGAGGCATATCCCTTTCCATTGTTGGCGAAAGGGTAGAATCCTTCACCGAGATCTGAGATCCGATTCCCCGGCCCAAGGCGTGGCTGAAAGGCTCAAAGCTCAAGCGCAACAAGACCAGAGAGGGTGTGCCTTTTTTTCGTTTGGGCGGCGGGGCTGGCTCCCTCTTTTGGATGGCTTGACCAAGAGGAAACCAACTATTTTTAGGGCAAGATGGAACCGAATCTACCCTGGGCAGGAGGATCTAAATGCATCACGAAATCAAATGGGGTTAGTGCAATTCAAGCAAAACGACTCAATGGGAATCCTGCCAGCAGCTCACACGCGGCCGGGCCATGACAACTTGCTATTTTCCAAACTGAAATGATCGGGAAAACACCCGACTCAGGGACTGAATGCCGATACCAGAAAGAGATACCCTCCATGTGAGTGGCCGTGCCAAACTCAAAATTCGCTCAATCAGAAGAAGACTGGGCGCCGGGCGAGCGCCCGCTCGCCCTGGTTCCTGGCCTGGCAAACCCCAAAACGACCCAAATTGAGACAACAAAGTATAGTTGAAGCCCAAGAACTGTGTCCCACTTGCCTTGGAAACTTCTCGCTGGAGGGTAGGGGGCCATCGTTGGTGCCATGTGTTGTGGACAAACTGCGCAGGCTGCAAGTAAAAGCTGCGAACGCGAACGTCTGGAATGTAGCCGGTTTATTTAGGCTATACTGGAGAAGCTTCCGCACACAGGATGCTCGTGAGAATTCAGCAACGAGTGGAAGCTACATGAGATGTGTCCACGCTTCCTGAACTCAAACCCAAGCTGATCTCGAACGCACAAGCAGCCATTTTGGAAGGCAGCAGCCAGCCAGAACGTGAGGCAAGGGCTCGCAGCACCGAACAACTCACACCAGGCCTTGAGCCACGATATGCTGTCTGAAGCAAACTTGGCTGTGAAAATGACGGACAACGTGCTTGAAAATCCATCTGCTTTTTGGGGAGTGCTCCACACACGCGATGCAAGTGGATTGAAGTACTGCCTATCCTCAAACATGTCCCTAGCCCGCACGCCCCAGGCGCCTCATCCGCTTTGGCCCTCAGCACGTGGATGACCAGCCGAAGGGCGTCCCGCGTGCCTGCGCTGCATGCGTCAAGACCGGTCAGAATCCCAAACTACTGGTCACCGCAGATTGCAGTACCCCTCCAAATACACAAAAGCTTGTTCCAGCGACATTTGTCTTGCTCGATGAAGGGGACGCTGCTGATCAGTTCATGCGGAGCAGTTCAAGATTTTTATTGGTTCAAAGATAGGCTGCTTGCAGGTATTTGTTCTTTGCCCTTCGCTCTGAAGTACGGCTATGCTTCCAGCCTGGGAAGCGGGCACAAAACCCGCCAAGAAAATTGGAGGACTATGGAAACAAGACGGGTGACCGTGGTCTCCTTGTAATCTACCGCAACCCGACCCAAATCATAACCCCCTCCAGTCCCCAGGAGTAAGAGCCCGATCAAGATGGTGAACAGAACCTCTCTCTCTCTCTTCTCAAGATTGTGCTTCCAAACATGCATTTCTTCTTGTACCCATTTGGAGATTCCCGACCATTTACCACATACCCAGACTCTTGCCTCAAACAGCCACCCAAAGAGAAAGGGCGGAAACTTTCTGCCCGTCTCGCGCCTCGCTGATCACCCTCTTCTCTGAACAGCTCCAAGCAGCCTGCAGAGACTCGCACTGGCCAGCACCGAAGCATTGGAATCAGGCAAGAGAAAGGCTCCATAGAAACGGTCCTGCTTGCATGTTTGAGTGGCTCTGGACCCTGCTCACATGGATTGCCGCATTGGAACCTGCCCCAGGAAGGTAGGCTTCCTCCTCCCACATTCTCCGCCGGACTCTCTCTCCCCCTCTCTCTGTCACTCTCTTGGCCGGTCTCAAAAGGCTTCGGAGCGGATCCGTTTGCAACCCGTTTTTGCCGGGCAATGCAAACCGCCTTTGGAGACCCAGCAAGCGGGACGGTTGCTCCGGGAACTTCCGTGTTTGGGGCAAACCACATGCAAAACCTGCCATCCGGGCGGTCCGTCCCAATTTGAGACATACCCGTGCTGGCTATTTTCGGAGCGTGCGTTTATCTTGCCGATTCAAACATGGCCTGCAGCTTCAACAGCTTGACGTGCGGAACTTGTGTCGTTTTACATCCAATGCCAGCCCAAATGCTGCTCCAGTTTGCTTCAACATATCCAGCCGTGCAAAGCTGGAGCCCTCTTGGCTTTCCCTTCCCACCATCCCAGAAGGGTTCCTGGGTGTGAAGATCATGGATCCCTTTTTGGTTGCTTTGAAAGGAAACCAAAGGAAACCAAAGGAAAGCAAAGGAGACCCAAGGGACCGAAAAACCGCCCGTTTTCACGGGTCCTCCCGTTTCAGGAAACCCCACACCTTCCGCAGACGGCCCTCGGCCCGGAGCCCGCCTTCCGCAGCCACGGTGGCCTCCTCTAAGTCTCCATCCTCAGTCGACCCGGAAGGTGAGACGGACGTTTCCCCAAAATACGAAACGGCGCGGGGGGGTTCTCCACTCTTCCCCCTGAACCGCGGCGGTTTCCCAAAATGGGGGGGGTGTTCACCCTAAACCAAAAAAGGTCTTTCTTGGTTGCTTCTCATCGAGGTGCTTCAGCACTTTGCAAGACTGAGCCTGTCTTGTTGACAAGGACTTGTGTGTGCAGTTGCAATGTGATTGCCTTGCCTGTGACCTAATACCATGTATATGTTTGGCTGCGGCAGCAAGCTACCTGCCGGCCTCCAACCAAAGCAAGCAAACAAAAATTGCATTGTTTGTTAAGGTATCACGCGGTGCTCGATATACAAATATGTTTGTTTGTATATATTATTATATATTATATTATATATACATATTATCTCGTCCGGGTGAGCTGCAATGATCTGATGACCCGCAGTAGTTAGCATCCCTTTGAGCGTCTTTGAACAGTACCTATCCTCGCATAATATGCGCGAGCATGGGAGCCCATGCTTGATCTTCCCGAGTTTCAGGATCCTTCGCTTTGGGCACGTCCAGTCATGCAGTGGGCTCACATGCAATCATCCCCTGAACCGTTGCAAAGAGTGTGATGCTTGCAGGCGATGATGTTTGCAGCAGCGCCAACTAGACTCGACTGCAGGCTTAACTCACAAGGCACCTGGACATAGAAGGTGAACCTTTTGGGGTCATGACTAAATATGGACCAAAGGCAGACAAAAAAGATAGATTCGTCTTGGACAACTGAAATCAATGCCATTGCCCCCCAGGCCTCGATATGGTTCTCTGCCACGCAGAAATAAATCGCTGCCTCGAAAGCGCGGAATCGCATCATTTCGAACAAGTGGCGGCCAGCCAACCAACCAACCAACCAGCCAGCCAGCCAGCCAGCCAGCCAGCCAGCCGGCCAACCAACCAACCAACCAACCAACCAACCAACCAACCAACCAACCAACCAACCAACCAACCAACCAACCAACCAACCAACCAACCAACCAACAACAAACAAGCAAGCAAGCAAGCAAGCAAGCAAGCAAACAAACAAACAAACAAACAAACAAACAATCAAACCACCGACCAACCACCCAACAACAAACAAACACACCAAGCAAATTCAAACAAAGCAAAAATACAGCGACCGGCCGACAATCCATCCAACAAACCAATAAACAAACAACAAAAACGCTGACAGACTGACCGACCAACCAACCAAAAAACAAACAAGCAACCGACCGACCCGCCAACCAACCAACCAACCAACCAACCAACCTACCAGCAAGCAAGCAAGCAAGCAAACAAGCAAACAAGCAAACAAGCAAACAAACAAGCAAACAAGCAAACAAGCAAACAAAGCAAACAAGCAAACAAGCAAACAAGCAAACACACAACCGATCAAGCGAACAACGAAGCAACCAACAAACACACGATAAAAAATCGAGCAACCAATCAGCCAACCAACCAAACAAACCCGCCAGCCAGCCAACCCAGCCAACCAATCAAACCAGCCAACTAATCAAATCAATCAAACCAAGCAAACCGAACCAAAGCAAAGCAAACCACCCCACAATCGACCTTCGGTCCCAAGCTCTTGCAATCTGCTGCCAACTCTTGAAACATGCGACGATTTTGTTGGTTCCGAAGTCGGCAATGAACCTCGAGGCCTGAGCCAGACTTCCAGGTTGGCTCCCGCTTTGCTTAGAATGCGATGCTCTCCCCAGCTTCCACCCATACACATTCTGTCGCACGGCTGCCTCTCCAATTCAACCCGGTTGTGGCTTCATCCAAGCATTGCAATAGATCGCCCTGCCATTTTGACGGATGGCTGTGTGTGTGTGTGTGCCTCAAAAGACCCCTGAGTGCAAAGGGCTCTTTGTTTGCCTCATAGCTCTTTTGGGATCTCAACACTCCACGGAACATCGAAGGTGCCCTTCTTGGCTTCCCCTTCTTGGCTTCCCCAGCCTGCTTGATCTTCTCATTGGCAGGGCTCGAGTCGGCATACTTGCCTTGGCCCATGGAACAGAATGGCCCGCCCTCCCCGCAACCACTTCCTGGTCGGTTGCCATGTGGACACATTCAGAACTCCGAAGGGCAAAGACCAGCTGTGTCAAGAGCCTACAAACATATCAATATATTGTGTAGGTATACTAATACATGCATCTATATATGTATACATATATATATATATATATATGTGCACATACATATGGTACCAGGAAGCTAGCCCTGCCATCATACAAGCAACACCTGTTGCCTTGGACGTCCAAATCTCTGCAGGCAAGCACGCCTCTGGTATCAGCTTCCATGATGATGAGAAGAGTCCGTTTCATGGCATTTGATCTTCACAAGGGCCCGCAGCTAGGGAGTGTTCACACAAAAACGGTCCTGTGGCCAGATTTTGGGGCAGATGAAAAGTAAATTGCCTTTCAACAACTCAATCCTACCTGGCTGACTGCTGATATTTGATCTTGCTGCACCCCAACGCCCATTTGCCATGGTGCCCTGTTCTTCTCTCAAAAACTAAACCTTGTACCAAGGAATGGTCGACAAGATGTGCGCTCCCATGGCGTGAGACAAAATTAGTTGGACCCCTCCGAACGGAAGAGGCACCAGAAAAAGAACCAGGCGGGGGGTTCCTCTTCTTAAGACATGCCGATATCAAGGATCCCTCCTCCCTTCTTGTTAGATGACTTTCTTTGGGAGCATCAACATAAACTCACCGCATTTCTTTGGGGGCATCAACATGCATCATTGACATCATTGCCCCTTCTCCTGTTGCAACCTTCCTTCCTGAACTTCATCCCCAGAACCACCCTCATCCTAGAGTGGCTCAAACAAAGGACTGGGCCTCACTGTAACAAACATCCACTGGTGGCAAGCCATCTACGATGGAATCACGCTAACCATCGCTGGCTCTTTTCACACGCATCTTGCAAGCACTGCCACCCTTCCCACACGTACCCGTACTCAGAGAGAGCATGGCCCCCCATGAGACTCCTCTTTTACGTCCAGGCGTGAGATTACAGCCCCCTCCAGGCTGAGGGCGCGGCTGTAGAAAGAACTCAAGTGGTCGATAACAGTGTGCCCGCCCTGGCAATAGAAAGACGAAGGCTTCCAGAAATGTTTGTGGAGTCTGAAAGACCGAGTGGGTCAAAATTATGCGGTCTGCATCAATAGTCTCGTCAAAACACCCAAACCGCTTGCTTGGCCTAAAATTGGAAGGCTGACAGGTACCGTGTGGGAGAAAAAACATTTTAGAAAGGAGTTTCCGGAACCTTTCATGGTGGCTTGTGGGAAATCCCTTGGCCGCTGCATGCCGCGGCAGGTAAACCATGCTGCCTGCGCCGTGAAGATTCACAATTGTAACCCGCCCGGCAGTCCTCAAACACTAGGCTGTTAGGCAGTAGAGCTAACGTTTTCAAACAAATGTGGGTGAGTCTGTTTTACAACTTTCTTTCAAAACCAACAACCATGAAATACCCACAAAAACGACACACCCACATGCTGAAACATCCTCTGGTTGGTTTCCCCTTGAGTTGTGGTCCATGATCTTGCAGCCGTTGTGCCAAAGGCAGTCAATCAAAATATGTAGGCCATCCAAAGCCGGATTGGATACCTCACATGCGGACAACACAAAAACAAGCATCATCCAAAGCAACCAGGGCAAGTCCTTGCGTGTGTATATTAAATTAGCATCGCGAGCCCGCATCTGCTCAGGTCATAGAAACAAGCTACGTCACAACTCACGAAGCAGGAACAATGTGCAAAGGGCCTGTCCGCATGACGTCTTTGCATTGAGAGATCTGAAATTGCTCTGAATCCAGAGCTTATCTGACGTGCATGAATGAAAGGATCATACACGGATCGAAGCCCTTAGGAGGATACTGCGTTCACTACACAGTCAGGTTCGCAGAGTTCATTCATTCACCCAGATTCAGTAGTGGATGTCGCAAGACCACGACGCTGCTCATGGAATAAAACACAGCTTGCGTGAGCTTGATAGACTTGCAATGTTCAGCTAAACAAACAAATAGGTTTCCCCTAAGTCAAGCAATCCGAGTTGACGTCCAAACATCAGGACCTCCGTTTCGTCTGATTTCTCCTTTTCCGAGCAAGACAACCAATGGCGTCAAGATGCAGGACGCGCCTCCCAAACGCGATCTCTGCCACCCTTCTTGACGTCCATCCCTCTGCCACCGGCGGACCTGCAGGGTCCGGGAAGGGAGCAGCTTGAGATCCGAGCCAAGCCTCTGACTTGTTGCCTGGAAGCTTCTTTTCTGGGAGTCGGGAACATGGCTCAGGGTAGCCCCATCCAAACACTATGCTGACTCACTATATTTCGGACATGCATCGGGGCACGTGGATAACGTCGAGTGCACGTGGACTTTGTTTGGAAAGCAGTACTCTGCACAAATGTATTTTCAACGCCAACTTGTTCTGAACCCATATCAACATCACGAAAACACCCCATGTACGACAGGTGTATGGGTGAGTTTGTATCTGTGTGCTTGTGTCCTGTGTGTGTGCTACGACAACCTGCTAGGCCTGAAACAAGGGTCACCCAAGAAAGGAACCGTTGGGCGAGGTCGCAAGCGCGCAAACTCCTTCTGTTCAGCCGCTTGTTTGGGGAGTAAAGTCTCGCAGGGCTGCAAGCAAACTGCCCCGGTCAAGTAGGCCCATCTTTTAACGGGCATGCCTGTGGATTTCAAGGTATTTAGAACAAGGACATTTCCACTGGAGGGTTAGTTTCATGGAGTCTGCCAAGCCAGCTACTTCTGCATAGCACATACACGAGATTGCAAGTAGCCAACTCAGACGGAAGCGAATGCATGGCCAGCACATCGCCACACAACATGCGGTAGCAAACCGTGCAAGCACAGATTCACTATGTCACCTGTTCAACGACTCTTCCCACGACATGCTCCAACCACCCCCCCCTCCCCGGCCCGGCTGCGCGATGGAGGACAAGGTGGCTGAGCCAGAACAGCGGCGCGGATCTGTATTGGTCGCCAAGCTCTCAGCAGGTGTGCGTGTGTGTGTTTGTGTGCGTCGACAAACGGGGAACCCCAAACGGGTGGGTTCCCTTTGGCTCCCTTTGAAGCAACCCCCAAAAAAGAGCACCCTGAACACGCACGCGCACACACACACACACACATTCACACACGCGCGCACACCCACCCACACACGCACGCATGCACATGTGGAAGTAAGCATCTGGTGGCTCTCCTCGATAGTGACACGGCTTCATGTTAGCTTCCTTCTACCTTAGATCGACATGAGTTGTACTGCCAGTTGAGCTCTTGTGTGCAAGCCATGTGCTGGCTTACTTGTGACTTCACACAACATGATGATTCTACAGCGTATCAAATGCCGTTTTGGCAGTTTACATGCCCCTGTTTGACAGGCAAGCAAACAAGTGGTCCTGCATGAAAACACTTGCGGTTCCGCTTCCGGAGGCAAACTCAAGCTGCGTCGAATGAACATATGGCCGAATCACCTGCCTACTGGACATCCAAAAAGAGTCAATAGGGCATTCCTAGATCCAGCGTGCGCTGCACAGAGGGTCGTGTCCTTCTCTGCCTTCTCTGACAGGCGCATTCAAAGCTGCACAACTCCTCCAGGCGGAAACTGTGCCAGTTTGACCAACCCAGGTCGCGATCTGTTGCTTCATCTCTGGCGATAGCTCGATTCCGAATGCTCAAATGCCTCCACAAAGCTCCGTCCGGCACCCAAAGCCCTCCGCAAACAGCCGTGTGCGGAATCATCTTGGTCTTGCCTGCTTTCCACGGTGTTCCCCATACTTCCCTTTGAAACCTCACCCCAACCGAAGGAAACTCCCTTTTGAATTCACCCAAGATGTGATGCGTGAGCGAAGCAATAGCGGAACTAGAGGGAGCCCTGCTGGACGAACGGCCTATCAAACAAGCGCAGGCACCTCCACAAACTCGCTGGCAGAGGCGCTGAGGAAGTGGCAGTTCGCCTGCGATATGGGAAAGTTCTCTGGTCACAAAGAGTCCAACGGAAACCAACCATTTCAGTGGAAGGATCCAACACTTTGAAGACATGGCCTTCTGCTCATTTTGTGGGTCTTTGTTTCCTGGACCCTGAAGCAAACATATTACAACTAGCAGGCCAAGTAAGCAGCTTTGGGTCTGGGGAAGGAACATCCCCTTCAAACGTTGCAAGTGAACAACATGAAATTGCATTCTGTTATAGTTCCTGTTCATCCCGTCTGAACGATGTGTGTGTGTGTGTGTGTGTATGGAACGCAGCAGCCCATGTCCGTGCCCTTGGTTTACTTATACCCATATTGCAGTCAACCAGGTGTGAGCCAACGCACACCGAAGGCAACCAGCACTGCGTTGCTTCAACCCACGTTCTCTTCAGCCCGACGACTGCGAAGAAGGGGCCCCTTGCACTCCCCCGGCCTCAGTCCCTGGGAAGCCACAATGTAAACTGTAGAGACATATGATCACATGCACGTGTATTTGCATATGTATAAATAAATAAATCAATAAATATATATATGTATATATGTATGTATGTATATATATATATATATGTATATATATATATGTATACTACACATACACGTATAGATACCACATGATAACGGAACATGTTTGCAATGTTGACAATTTGCGCCCACTGTGGTGGTTCACCTCAAGGGCAAACTCCAGTGCAAGGCCCGACGAGCCCCCTTCAACCACCAAGTCAGCTTCACAAGTCTGAGGCTGAGAACACGAGCTTTTCATGACACAGCGTCGGGCTTCCTTCGTCGAAACAAAGCCTTCTGACCGACCTCTGTTCCTTCCAGGAAGCCACCACTTTTTCATATGTCCCCCATTCCCATCTGGCCTCCCCTGCTACAGCCCGTGCCAAGAGCGTCTTGCCCGTGCCGCTGGGGCCTCATCATGATCAGCATGCCCCGAGGTTCCCGCAGGTTTCAGTGCGAAACCCAAACTCTTGGCAGAGCCGACTGCACTGGGATGGCCCAAAAACTTGGCCATTTGATGTCGAGCTTGATTTTGCGCAACCCACTAGACCAAGCCAAAGGTCTCCTGATGGGGGCCTGAATCGATTTTGACCAAACTTTGGCGAAACCGAAGAACTGGGGCATGAAGCTGCTTTCTGGGCGCTCTTAAGAGGCCAGAAGAATGGATAGGAAGGGTGTGTGTGTGTGTGATATGCGATGCTGGGATGCAGTAACTTGTGGTTCAAGGCAAGGACACTTGTATGCCTTGTATGCCTTGTGAACTAGGCCGGCACTTGCCCTGAGCTTGCCTGCGTGCCTGCCTGCCTGCTGGTTGATGGCCAGGCTGGGGGGAAGCCCAGGACCATTTAAATCGACATATTAGGGTCAGTGGTTCACGGTAGATAGTTGATTTTAAAGGGAACCCCCTCCAGAAACGAGGGAAAATGGGCACCACTTCGACCCCACCTCAAGACCCCAAGACCGAACACCCAAGAGCTGGGCCCACCAGGAGCGCACCTCTGGGCAGGCGGGCGCCCGCCTGCGCTGAGGGGGAGGGTGTCAAAGGAAGCATAGCTTTGATGCGTGCGCGTGTTCGCAGCAACCTTTAGGTCAATAGGAGTTGGGGCTTAAACAGTAGGGCTGGCGCTGAGGCCAAATGCGGAGTAGAATTTGCAGAGCTGATGCCGAGCTGATGCCGGGGATGCCGGAGATGCTTTTGGGATGCTGGAGATGCGGTTTGGGCATGCTGAAAATGCTGGTGGGCATGCGGGACATGCTTGGACATGAAGATGTTGGTTCCTTGTGTTGACAGGTTAGATGCACATGTCTATGTACATCCATATGCCTGTAGAGAGGCAACATCTACCCGTCACAGGAATCTTTGGTCACACTCAGCGTGTCGCAGCACTGCACAAGAAATCAACATTGGGCATGAGAAGCCCGGGGCAATTTCAAATTCAAGTCCGGCAGGTAGCTGGCCCCGTTGAACGCCACCCTCACAAAAATCTGAAAGGAAGCGCCCAGAAAGAAACACGTGTCATGACAGCGATTTTACTACAGTTGGTGTGGAGGAGATGAGGGCTGATGACACATGCCTGTCTGCGCAAAGGTATTTCATCTGCTTCACGAAGAACTTCGCATCAAGGTGTTGGTGATTGGGGAAACCAAGACAAGGAAACCGGAGAGCATAAGAAGGTCTACTTCAGAATATAGCCCCAACAACCTAAACAAACCCAAACCAAAACATAAATCAAAAAACTAATCAACAAGGTAAGCATGAACACTTTTGAATAAAAATGTCCCAATACCTCCACCACATAAGACAACAAAGGTAGGGATCAACAACATAAAAACCATAACAACCAACAGTGAATGGTGGGATGCGCCAGTTTCCCCCTTTTACCATTTTTTCCTCTTAGGCTCTTGTGGTTGCCATTGCTCACCCATGAACATCTCACCGTCACGCAAGGGGTCGATCCTTGAACGGTTGCATGTCATGACACCCTTGGATGCTGCAGGAAGCCTGAAGTTCATGGAAATCCCAAATATTGCACAAGGCAATGGGTTTTAGTGGAATAATCTAAAAACTGGCCTAAAATATGTCCAACCCAACATATACAGATGTTCAACCCAACATACACATATGCCCAACCCAACATTTGCATATGTTCAACCCAATGTCCAACCCATCATATACATATGTCAAACCCAACATATCCATATGGCTTTTGGTGGCTCTCTCTTTGCACCACCGGTGATGAATGCATGTTGGTGGATGTCGCGATGACTCCCTAATTCAAACTCAACAAAGCTTCAAACAGTAAACCACTAGGTATCTTATATAGGTCTTCCTGAAAATAGTTCTAATAAAGCTCAAAGTATTAGAATTACCCAGATATGAATTACTCTAATAATACATATACTGCATCATCATTTTGCTAATGTTTGTTGCTTTGGTTGTTTGATTCTTCCTGTATTCAACATAACACAGTATTGATTTTGCTTTGTAGGGTAGTCGCCAGATGGTCTTCCGATGGATGTTGTTTGAAAAGTCTTATGATTTTACCTTCTCCTCGTTGCCTTGTTGTTCGCATTCAACTGGTTTAAGTGTTTCACCAATAGCTTCAATCATACCATTTAAGGTGCTAATGTTTTTACCAATTAGTGTTGTCTTCGTCGTTACATGTCGTTACATCATTAATACTATAATCCTCATCTTCAGACATCACTATATATTAAGTTACGTATTTCTAAAGATCACTTATGTTAAAACTATCAAATGTTCATTAGTTTCAATATCCATATCACCACCAGGTGTTTGTTCAATATCCGCCGACATTGCTCGGCGTGTCGGATACTTACTAGAGGATAGAGGATAACCCCCCCCCCTAACCCCCCCCCCGCCCGACGTCTATTACGTAGGTTTTTGGGGGAGCCGGTGTCGCAAAACAGGGGTCCCAGGCTCGATTCCCCCTGCCGGCTTTGTTGCTGGCTTGGGCTTCCTGCAACGAAAATCTGGAAAAACTCAATGTTTTTGGACGTCCTCTTTGCGAAAACGCTGGAAAACCGTGTTTTTTTTGCGGGAAATGCATACATACATACATACATACATGCATGCATGCATGCATGCATACATACATACATACATTTCATACATACATTACATACAAACATACATACATACATACATGCATGCATACATACATACATACATGCATTACATACATACCTACATACCTACATACCTACATACCTACATACCTACATACCCACATACATACATACATACATACATACATACATACGTACATACATACATACATACATACATACATACATTACATTACATTACATTACATTCATACATTACATTACATGCCATTACATTACATTACATTACATTACATTACATTACATTACATTACATTACATTACATTACATTACATACATACATACATACATACATACATACACATACATACATACATACATACATACATACATACATACATACATATACATACATACATACATACATACATACATACATACATACATACATACATACATACATACATACATACATACATACATACATACATACATTACATACATACATACATACATACATACATACATACATACATACATACATACATACATACATACATACATACATACATACATACATACATACATACATACATACATACATACATACATACATACATACATACATACATACATACATACATACATACATACATACATACATACATACATACATACATACATACATACATACATACATACATACATACATACATACATACATACATACATACATACATACATACATACATACATACATACATACATACATACATACATACATACATACATACATACATACATACATACATACATACATACATACATACACATCATTCATTCATTCACACACATCATCATACATACATACATACATACATACATACATACATACATACATACATACATACATACATACATACATACATACATACATACATTATATACATATACATACATACATACACATACATACATACACATACATACATACATATACATACATACATACATATACATACATACATACATACATACATACATACATACATACATGCATACATACATGTACATGCATGCATACATACGAGAGAGGGAGATTGGGGAGAGAGAGGCTTGGGGGGATGGGGAGGATGGGAGAGGGAGGGAGAGAGGACGACAGAACACACAAGGGAGACAAGGAAGAGAGGAAGAAGGAGAAAAGGGAGAGGACAATGTCGGCGGACTGAGCCGGAGGCTCTAAAGTTTAGATCCTTGTCTGCCCTTTTAAAAGAAAACATACAAGGAATACAACTAACCTTCACTCCACCTTTTTAATTCATTTTTTAAATTCATAACGCGATTACATTTATCACTTTTTAGTTCTTTCCTGAGCTTCTGGCATTGGTCTTTCTTTGCATTGCTCTTTTTCCGTTGTCCCACTTATATTAGCATTTACACTTCTATTTGTGACAAATTGAATTCCTAACTTAACTATTTCCAAAACAATACAGCATACTGTCTTACATTTATTATCGGTTATCTTTACTTGCTCTATTTTCTCTACTTCATCTGACGCATGTTAGAATACTCGGGGCTCAGCAATGGGGCTTCTTCGCGCTGCACACATAAGCGGGACACAAACTAATCATCTTCAATGCTTACTGATTGAAGAAATGAACATCTGTTCCGTTTATGATACCCCTATATTATATCATAAGCGATAGTTCATACAATAATGAGTAAAAATATATTTTCTAAATATTTTTACTATGTCAAATACATCGCCATCAGTAAAACCTATTGATGAAATACTTCATGAGTTTAACCAATCAAGATATGATGTAGCCCCCAAAGTTCCATTTCGTGCTTTCAATACAGGTCCAAGTGGACGTGGCAAATCAATCCTACTAATCAATTTCTTTTTAGACATCTATCGCGGTGTTTTCTCTCGTATATACATCTGGCCACCTTCAACTCAGGGCCGCCCCGGGCCACCGCGGAGCTTATCTGGGCTGAGACCCCAAAGCTTCCAGCTGTTAGGGGCAAAAGAACAAACGAGTAGCATTGACACGAATGATTGGTGGCACTGTTGAGACTTTTTGAACAGAAGTAATGACTGAAATTGCGGAATGGCGACATAGAGCGAGTTCAATAATTTAATATGTCTGGATACAAGCGGGTCATCACGTATATCATCCAATATGCACAATATGGAGAACAACTTTCTCAGCTTATGCTTCTTGCTATATTCTGTAATTCGTTGTTGCACGTCAATGACTTTTTCCTTGTCTGCAACATTGATTTCTTCAAGGAATCACGTGCGAGGGCTGCAGGGTGGCGCGAGCACAAAAAGAGCACCGCATACCTGAGCTTATCAAAGATAGAAACTTTAAGAAAATAGAAATTTTACAAGATGAATTGTCGGCAATTGTTACAAGAAAGACCATACACGGCTTAATTTATCAGTTATATGAAATGGCTTCGGAAGAACCACATTCATTCTTGTAGCCTTTTAGAGAAAAACCCTCAAAAAATGATTCATTTACGACTTGGTAGTTGCAAATCGATGATTAGCATTTAAAGGTAAAAAACATCGTATATAATCTTAGGCAGAGTGACCACTCTGCTTACAGTTTAGGCTCGTCAGCTCAGCAATCTTGAAGGTCTGATCATCCTCAACACGAGTCTGCTGGTGATTGAGCAGCAGCTTCACAGCACGGGATACCTGCGCTGTCCTCCAAGCTGCGAGCCTCTCAGTCTCAGAGTCCTCTCCTCCCCCTTTTCCTCCACCGGCTGTCCTTTCCCATGAGTTCGTTCATGTTGAGGCACCGCGAGCAGCGCTCTGCCCCATCATACCCAGCGAAAGCATGCGAGTCACACATGTTCCTACCACACTCTGAACAGAAGCACATGAAGACATCCTGCACACCCAATGACCAAATTTCCGATCGGAGAGCTTAATGGTTCTTGAAACTGCGGACAGACCCTTCGACGAGAGTGCCTGTAAAGAGACAATTCGGCTCTCAACGAGTTCCTCGTCCACCTTATCCTGCATAACGCTTTGCTTGTCATCGACAGCTTCGTGGAGTTGATCAGCTCCTGTCTCAAGTCCTAACGGAGCTCTGCAGCCCGCTTTGGAGGTGAACCTCTCACCGATCAATCGCAGATCCAACGATCTGACGACTGTCGGGAACAACTTCCCTTGCAAACTGCTGAACAATCATACGCATTCGGTCAGCACCAGCATGATTCGCAATCTCCCTCGTCACAAGCGTGTAGCAAGCCACAAAAGAAAGACCCCAAAACAAACAAAGCCGAAAGAGAAAAGGATACCCGCAACCTGAGTCGACGATGAACCGCACGGGCGATCCCCACCAACCTACCCCAGGCCGAAGTCTCTTTCTCCTCCGACACGACAGTGATCGACGTGGGGACCCGGCGACGCTCATCCGAGGCGCGACGGATCCATAAACTTGAGCCAAATGTCACAGGACAGTCACTAACGCGACATGCCCGATGACATATCCAACACATGGCTAATCCCACCTTATATGTTATAATATAGTTATAATTATAATATACATTTAGTATCTCACACGCCGCACCCCCTAAAATCTACAAGGAAAACCACGCCTAAAAACATTGGATGATAAAACTGATGAAACAAAGGAGGGGAGGAAGGCTTTAGTTGTTCTGATTGTTGTCCGAGAAATGGACAAATCGTGTTGTGTTCACTGTTAGAAATTTTGTTTGATGACAATATGATTTGCAGTTGTTTGCCAAATGATTTTTTGTGAAATGACTGAGGCGAGGAGGAGGAGGAAATGAGATTTGAAGGGTATCTGAAAATGAATGAGGCGAGGAGAAAGGAGAAAAGGATGGTGAACATTTTGAGAAAATGAGCAAACAAAAATGGATAAGGTGGATGAAATGAGAATGGAGAAAATGAGTGAAACGAATGAAGGGAGAGAATGGAAGATGATAAAAGTTGTAGGGGGGGTTGACTGATGAAACAACTTGTTGTAAGCGTTGCCCTCCACTACTCCATCAGGGGGCTTCCTGCTCCCCAAGCAAGCAAACTTTGTCCAAGCCAACAAGCAAGCGCTGTGCCAAGCATTGCTGCACCACTAGGGCAAGTATTAGTCATTCGCAGTGGCCATGTGCCCAGCCCACCCCACTGCACAAAACTCTTCGAAGACCCGGCCGAGCGGGGCTAACTCTTGCTTGAGCTGACTCTTGCTTGACAGGAAAACAGCGCCGTGTCGAAAACAGCACATGAGAACCCAAGACAAGCATAAGCAGCAGCAAAGCGAAAGAACCGAAGCAAAAAGCCAAATGCACAGCCTGCTTGAACTTTTTGGGGTGGTTCAAGTACTCCACAATCTCCGCAAGCTCCACCTCACAGATGGGACGGACAGGATTTCTCACTCGAGGTCCTGATCATCCGCCAAGCTGAGAAGGTTGCTTGTTCTTTCATTGGTGTCACAACGAGCACATCTTGGGGGTGGCAACTCTTTGCAGATGGGAACCGGATCGTATGCCTTGGAGATGGCATGCTGCGGTCAGGCAAAGGACACACAGATTTGCACAAATCGAAGGCACGAAACAAAACCTGACCGCCTGACTGTTTATGGGAAATGCCTGCACAATCTCGAACAATACCATCCCAACAAAACAGGAAACATGCCCAGCCAAATGGGCCCTGTCAGCTCTCGCGTTGCCAAGAAGTAAGGGCGTCGCTTCCAAGTCGCTCTGATCTCCCGTGCTGAGTCTACTTGGACCTTGACTGGATGACATTCCCACAACCAGAAGATTAAGATCCACAATGGTTTCGGGCCCACAACAGCGTCAGCGGGAGTGGGTGAGAGGAGAGAGAGGGAGAGATGGACAGAGACGGAGACAGAGACACATCCAACACGACAATCTTGTCTAATTGAATGCCCGGCCTTGCTTCGGCTCACCACGTCGGCAAAGGTGGTCTTCTCACGAGGCCTGGCAAATCAAATGAGGGCTGTATCTGCCTCCCCCCTTCCTCCTCCAACAGCCAAAAGCAGGCGGGTGGACCCGGTGAGTGTTTATTGGTGTGTTGTTTTCCGCTGTTCAGTTGTACAATGAGAGAAACCTCCTGCAGCTACTGCCAATCGGAGTTCACCTTGCACATCACGATCTGGTCCTATAAAGCAACGAGGTCGATTAGCACAGCAGCAGCAGCAGCAGCAGCAGCAGCAGCAGCAGCAGCAGCAGCAGTAGCAGCCGCGAGGACGACGACGACGACGACGACGACGACGACGACGACCACCACCACCACCACCAACACCACCAACACCACCACCATCAACACCACCACCACCACATCAACACCAACCACAACAATCACATGCCAACTTTGGATCATAAAAATTCAGTGTTGATGGTTGCTGCTGGCACGGCAAGGGACAACTGACACAAGCACAATCAAATTGTTGGGACCCTGTCTGACGAATGTAGTTGATAAGTCCAGCCGCATGGTCTGTCCTGTTGTCCAGCGCCCCAAAGGTGTACTGAGGCTTGACAAGGAATCTCGGCCCCAAAATGCGGACTCTACCTGATTGATGTCCCTAGGAGCCAGCCTCGTCACATGCGATTTGCATTGCCGGCTTTCATGGGCTAAGGTCTGATTGGAGAAGAAAATCTGATTCAGACCCGCCCTTCTCCCAAGGTTTGCGGTAGTACAATAAGAATCTTAAGCGATGCAAAATCCCTTCTCCCTTTCGGACGCCTCCAAACTAGCATCCAAGCAAGCTGGGAAAGTGGAAGGGCGGCTTGCTAAGCTTGTCCAAACAATCAATGTTGACCCCGCCACAAAGGGAGCACCCCATGTTAATCAACCAGGGTTTAAAAAAATCCGGGGTTCCCATGACACTGCTTTCGTTATCCAACAAACAAGCTATCTGTTGTGAGATGCAAGCATGGAGCGGCAAGCTATCAGCGCCTTGGTCAGTTTGTAAAGGACTCACCTGATGCTTACGAGGAAATGATCAGCTGCCGTGTTTTGAATATCGATTCTGATCTTGTTAAGTGATGACGCAAAAACTGCCCACGCAACAACATGCCAGAAATACGCACATTGAGCGCGCAAGCCAAGCTCTACCTTGCAACGCAACGTTCCAATGTGTCCAAAGCGGTAAGCAAATCGCATGTAGACAAGCACAAAACATATTTGCTGAAAGCATGCATCCCAAATAGACGAGTACCCCTAAGGACCTATATGGATTGCCAGACACATCAAACATGTCGTGCAGCACATTCGATTTCCTCTGGTGGGAGTCCACTTGTTGTCCCGGGTGATCAGTGACCTGAGCGCTGACTGCGAAACCTCGACAACCTCACAGCGTTGGTCAAGACATGTGAGCAGCGATCTAGAAGGAACCCATGCTCCCCTCCACTATGGTGGAAGTGTGCAAAGAGTTGTTTGCAGGGAAGCATGTCAGTATCAAAACTCAACATCCCTGGTTCCCATCCATGTTCTTGTTGTGGCCGGTCTTCTACACTTAAGAGCAAACTTAAGACCAAGCTGGGCTTCCCTCGCAACAGGGTCATTTGAACATTAATTTGGGGTCTCCACACATCCAGATCCGTTTCAAAGCAAAACACTCGGTCACTGCAAGTTGCCTAGAACCGAAGTTTCTTCCAGGCACTTGCAAATCTAGCCTATCTGTGCGTGAGACGACATACGGCGACATGTATACACCACAACAGTGGCTGGCGGATAGATGCTGCTGACTGACCTAGACCAACGACGCCAACAAGAACAAGGGCTCGAGCACTAAGAGCGCCCTCCCACTAGCAAAAACTTAGACATCCGACCATCGCAAACACGGCCACCGCTTTGTATGCACACAATCAAAAGCAGCCACATTGTGTTAGCGGCATTGTTTACAGCAACCAGGTCATCTAATAGTGCTGCAAAGTCCATCAGCAATGGAGGGCAAATGCTGCACACGAAACTTGATCTTTGAGCATTCGACCCTTGAGAGGACTGTGCTGCATACAAGGTTCAGCACAGACTAAATGCGAGACCCGGTCAGCCTCCGCAGGCAACATAAACCCGTGCGTCCGCAACGCCGCTGAATCTGTGGTCATATGTGGTTCATATGTTTTATGGTTTGTTTGTGGTCGTAGGCCTGTGCCAGATAGCAGAGGGCATAGTTTCCTGGTCAGCCAAGAGTTGCTCGGGGCTTTCGCCATGGCCGATCTTCAGAGCCTAAGCCCAGGATCAACCAAAACCGGCCTTCGCCCGTGAAAGCTGGCGGATGCAAGCGAATGTCCGGCCGTACGGCCTTAGCCAAGATCGAAATATGTGACCGTGCAAGCGGTGCCTCGAAAGAGGCCGACCCGCTGGACCACTGTCTATATATGCACAGGGATGAGTTGGCTCGAGGACTTGCACCGCTGGCCCAAGCGCCCTTTGTTTCTTTCGGTGCTCAAGTACCCAAAATTGGCCTGACAAGGCTGTAGTTTGATGGGCGTCCCTCTTTTTCGGCACATGTGCACAGGCCCATTGTCTCAGATAAAGCGAATCTTCCACGGCGCATTTTCATACATCCCTGGTTGATCAAATGGGGCTGTCCCGGGTTCATCACTTTGGGGGAACACCTCCCTATTCATAGGACAGGTTTAGGAATCCGGGGTCAACATGACCCCTATGTCTGAGGGAAAAGCCACCAAGGTGCCCGGCTTAGCCACCTGGTACCACACAAAAAGGAAGATCAGCGGCATGGCGAAGGCAAAGACCTGGCAAGGAGGGTCTGGCCATATCGGTTTGGTGCGCAACTACTTCTGACAGCCCCAAACTTGACTATCTTCAGCCTGCCGGCAGAAATGGACAGGGCAGTCAGAAAAATGGCAGACATTCAAAACGACACTGCCAAAATTGCTTCCAGCGTTGAGCCGGCAGAAGGGCCAGCTACTTGTGCTTCAGGAGGCATGGGCCTGATGGTCATGCCTCTCCAGTACCGAAGACTGGTGTTAGATGTGTTTCTGGAAGGTTCGGAGAAAAGGTTGCTGTTGATGGGTAGTAAAAGCTGCCTCTCGATGTCTCCAGCAAAACCAAAGCTTTGCCGTGCTTAGGTGAAACCGCGAACACGGTGTTCTTGCCACGGCTCCCTGTGGGTACAAGTCAATCCTTGGGCTGCGACCAATTTGGACAGAACTCGAAACCTGGCTTTCGGGGGAGAAATGTTGGATTGATTTGCAAACCTCCCAAGTCAGGGGTCAAAACTCTACAAACCCCCCAAACAGGAAAATTCCCCAACCCATTCCAACCCTTGGTGCGCTCTGCTCACCCGCCACCCGCCACCCGCCACCCCCCCCCCCTTCGGCCTGGGAGAAGGGCTTGCTGGGCTTCGCCAGATGCATGGCCACCTTCGCCCGGTCCGCCACCTCGAAGACCGCGGCCTATAGCTGCCGGAGCTTCGCCCGTCTGAATCTGCTGCTATTCTAGTTGATTCCCCATTCTTTTCAACCATCGTTCTTTTCAACAACCAGCTGCTTCCCCAGGGTTTTGGGTTTTTGGTGGTTTTCTAGAAAGAAGGATCCCTGGAAAGAATGGGGAAGCTACCCCTAGAGCTATGGCGTCTCAGAATTTCGCACCCGGTGCTGGCGCTGAACAACTCGAAAGCCGTCCTTGACAATTCTTTTCTGGTGGTCCTGTGGAGAGGTTTGAGGGTTGGATTTAGCATGCCCCTATTTGGCTGGGTTGCAAATGGAAGACAAAGGGAAACCACTCATTGAGGCTGATTGCAGATAGGTCGAATTCTCAAAAACAACCGCCGGACTCCCTCAACGCTGAGCCGGTATGTCCCTCCAGACCCTCCCCGCAAATGCCAATGTCCTCTGAGTCTCCCTGCTAGAAGAAAACAACCAAACCCTTTTCAGATCTTTTCAGATGTGTATTGTGGGTCAAATTAAGCCACCAGGAAAAAAAAAAGAAAAGAAAAAAAACGCAGGTTTTAGGTCTTTGGCTCCATTTGACAAGGTTCCATTTTGGGCAGCTATTTTCGACAGCCCTTTAAAGGAACACCAGGGCCGAAGCTGCCTTGGGCACCCCCTCCCCCAGGTCGGCATCGCATCGCCTGGCTGCCAGGCACCAGCTCCGAGATGAAGCGGCCCCCGGCCTTTGGTCCACGAGCGGGTGTCCCTGTGCATGTTCCCTCAGCCCTCAAAAACGACACACCCACACACACACACACACCCACGCACGCACGCACGCACGCACGCACGCACGCACGCACGCACGCACGCAGGCACGCACGCACGCACGCACGCAGGCACGCACGCACGCACGCACGCACGCACGCACGCACACACCAAACAAAAAAAGGGACCCAAAGGCCAGAGAGAGGCTTGGCTCGGGTCCAGTTCGCTTGTTGGCTTGTTGCTTTTTGTTGCGGCCTTGGATTTCATGCACAGTGTGTTTCTGATGTTCTGAAGCCCTGGCCTTCTCGGCCAGCATCAGCGAGCCGCCCTCGCTGTAAATTAGCTCCTGCAACGGGCTCTGAACCGCCCAAAGGGAACCTTCATTGATGAGGCTGAGGTCGGTAGAAGAGGTGTGTAATGCCCTGGATCGTGGTTGATTCTAATGCTGGATGCGGTTCGAGCCACGGAAGCCCAAAGAAAAGCAAGGCCCGTTTGAGGCCATGTGTGAACCTGTTTTCAAGGTGGTGATGGCGTGAATGTCTACCTCAATGGAAACCATGCACTTGTGTCTCACCAGTCTGGCATTGGCTCTCAATTGACAAAACCTCGACTGAACTCTGACATGAACTACAAACGTCACAGCCTCTCCTGTGACGACTGAGTCTCCGGAGCCCCCCCCCCCCCCGGCTTGTGAGATCGTGATGCTTCCCTGCACAGGAGTGCTCATCAAAGCCATTATTCAGGAGTCCACAAAATTCATTCGGTTCACACCGGCACGTATAGGTGAATCCCATTCTAGAACAAAACCAATCACAGCGAAAACATCTCGACCACCCCCGCGCCCCAGTCAGAAGACCGAATAGCTACCCCAAGATTCGAAGACCGGTTCTGCACCAAGACACCGAGCCGCGACCAAACCTGCCAAGTTCCTCCAGTCCTTGACCTTGCCCTGCCGCAGCAACTGCAGCGCCACACTCAGAGCGATCCGGACCTAATGCGAACTCGGCGTCGGGGTCTGGCTCAAACGCTGGTCAGTTTTCAGGCACGCCCCAGTGTACCCGGAAAATGACTGCTCAGCCCAAAGTCACCTACATCCACATCAGCGGGTCACGGCGCCTGGAAAGGTACTGGTCAACCTAGGTATTCACGCTGTGCTGATTTGCACGCGCGCGCCTTTGGTTGTTTCTCACCAATTCCAGATGCATCTCAAGACATTGTGGAGGAAGTTCCGGGTTGGCTATAGCTTACTTGCAGCCAATAATGCAAGTCTGCCCTTTGCGCTGCTCGAGTGATGGAGGTACTCCTTTGCAGGAGCTTCGAGGGTGTCTAGACACAAGACACAGCAGGCAGCTCTCCCTGTGTCCAAGCTCCAATTCACGTCAAGAGCCAGGGTCTTGCATGAACTGAAATGGGCATCCAATCCGACAAAGAGGGACCCAAACTAAAAGCCATGTGCAGTGATAGGCTGGGTCATGGGTCTTGCCAAGCCCCAGCTGCCAGAGGGGCCACAACCGGGCGCCAAGACTTTGAGAGCCGGATGCCAAGTACTTACCAAGAGCGCTGCAGTTGTTTGCAACGCATCTCAACCCCCCTCTCTTCTCCCCTCTTTGCTTTTGGTTTGAGGTTGAGTGTCAATCAACAAAAGCCCACGCTCGAAACTCGTACACTCTCTTCCATGCGAACCCGTGATTGCCCTAGGAACCTAGCCTCCAAAACGCCCTCTCACGCGGTTCGCACTGCTCTCACACCAGGTGTCCATCCATTTTCTGGTATATGAGAGCCTTTGCGGCATCCCATAGTATACCAGTCTCTTCGGGCATGGTGCCAAATTGACTCGACTGGGATTCTCTAGATGAGGCACACCCAACGCAAGTTTGCAGCTCCACAAAGTGGCAAAAAGTCAGACACCATTCTTCCGCACTGGCAAATGCTCAGGGTTTTAAGTGAATTTCTCCGCAAACCAGTGGCGCAACTGCTAGCTGAGTACTTGCCACAGCGAGCAACAGGCCCTTCGACTGGAGCCCTGCAGCAAGTTGGCAGTTCCAAAGAGGGGGAAAGGGGTAAAGGTGGAACAAAACAGCCCCTGCACGATATCCGAAAACAAGCGGCGTCCAGCAACCTCGCAAGTATATTCCCCATGTGGCTTGCTTTTGCCGAGGCCTCACTTTGCTTCTCAGGGAGGTAAGGAGGTACAACATGCATCTCACCCAATGCACAGGAAAACCACCGCATCGCGAGAAGCTCGCCGGCCATTTTCTCCGAGCACTTTTGGCCCAAGTCCGCGTCGCGATTCCGCGACAATCCCTACTAATATCTCTAAAGTGGATGATAGCGGAGCCGACTGCGTTTGTTTGCGCCCGGTACAAGACCAAGCAGCCGTACGCCGCTGTTTTTTTTGCCTGAGGTCCTGCTGCGCATGTCCAGCCCATTTGCTACGTAAGAAACAGCATGTTGGACCCACTGCTATCAGCCACCGGGACAAACCAAGCACGAAGCCATGAGATGAGAGGGGAAGGCCTGGTGCAACCTTGAGACGTGAGATCAACTTCTTTCAAAGGCGACCCCGGGAGTTTCTTGAGACGTGGACCAAGCTTAGACCCCCAAAAACTCATCTCAAAGCTGTGGGAAAATAGGGAAGACCCACCAAAAGTCTGATTAAAACGCGGCAAGCTCTGGTAAGCTCGCCATCCTCACGTGCCGCTTGTGTCACTTCAGAGCCAGAGGGAAGCCGCAGCCCACAACTTGTGACCAGGTGGTCCTACGTCCTGACCCGTGGCTGTGCCTTCAGAAGCACTAAGGACGTCGGTCAGAACTCGTTCACGAAGATGGTGCTGCCCGGTGTCGGCAAACTGGTGGCTGAGGCGCTGGGCAGCCAGGAGGAGCCGTAGCCCAAGAGCCTTGCTAGCCGGCGGTGCTTAACCAGCACCACTACTCCATTGGTAAGTCACAGAAGTGTTCTGTTTGCGGCCACGCAAGCAGCAAACATCCCAATCCGCAAAGATTTGGAGAGAAAAGAAGGCACCATTCTTGAAGTCCAACAATGTCAGCCATGTTGTGACATGTTGAGCGCACTTCTTTTCAGCTTTGCTCAGAGTCTACACAAATCGGAATTCATGTGCGGGAAACCATGCTGGCCAGCCAATTCACCGGCAGCATTGCAATCGTCACAATTTTCTGCTCAGAAAACCCTTCAAATCCAAACCACTCAAAGGTTTGGGTCAAAGGGACCTAGGGTTGGAAATCAGAAATCCAAGTAAAATTGGCCCATTCCGCCCGGGGTCTTCCAATCTTCATCCAAACCAAGATCACTCAAGCATCACTTGCCGAATCAGACATCGCGGGAAGCTCATCTCAAGCCTTGACCTCAACACCCCGTGTCCGGAGCTGCCTGCGGCTGGAGTCCACGTACACGGCCCCTGCGGCCCCGAAGTCACCTCGAAGCAACCCCGCGGCCGAGCTGTTCGATGCGCGGGAGCCGAAGCCCGAGCAACCGCTGCCACCCACCCACCCAGCCAGCCACAGGTTGCTTTGCCCGTGCCGGCGCCACTCAACCATGTAGCAAGCGTGATGATTCTTTTCACATGCAGAATGCATCATAGAAACCCTGGCAACTGCGGCAAAAATTGGCAAGACCATCTTTGACTGAAGGTGTCCACTTTCAGGGGTTGTCCAGGTGTTATCTTGATTGCACGACGTTTGGTGAAGATCCAAAGCCAAATGGCAGGATCGCCATTGTTTGTATGAGACCGTTTCAAATTCAAGCTAGGGCGCAGCCGTGGCAAGTCACGTGCTTTGAGGCCACCATCGTCACCGTAGCGCGACCAGACCCAGTAGGCTGAACGGAGAAGAGGTCAAAATAGTCTGCCCCTCCCACCTGAGCAGTGTCTGGATTTGTGCGCTTAAAGCCAACCACAAGCAGATTCCCCGGTAAAAGACACGCCGATCTCTTTTGGGCCCTATGAAGCCAGATTCATTCACGGTCAAACAACCAAACAAGCCGTTGACGGTTGACGAAAAGGCAGGAGGCAAAGAATTGGGGTCTGTCCTGTTCAGATGGCAATGTCATGAGTATGCCTGATGACCTCTATCATCCAAGACTGTGCTACTGCACAGATTCCGGCGAGCGTCCATGGAGGATCGGGCCGCACAGACCATGAATATCTTGCCATCTTGCTGAAGTATGAGGTTCATGGATTGGTAGGACTTGTAGCCACCGCTGACGCCTGCATTGATCAACAGCTCGCCCTTGTTCCATGACGCTGAAAGCTTCCAAGATCCATCCTCCTGTTGCACATACATATCCTTAGACGTAGCACGGCATCTCTAAAGGAAATTCTACGTGCCAAAGGCCCCGTGGATCGACCAATGGAGTGACAGAAGAGAACCAGAAAGCCAACCAACAGGTGGTAATCAAACTTGGTATCGTGGAGCACATGTCAAAAAGGGTGCTTAGTTGCAATATGAGGAGGCCGCGACAGGCCCCCTCGTCTTGCAGAACATCTTTCGGGATGGATCTCTAGCTGTCCTTCTCCCACCACAGATTTGACAGGCCACGGTGCGTATCTATTCAGACACTAGGCACCATGTTCTTTTCGGATATGTTGACTGAACCTCGCATGAGAATGTGTCAAAAAGGACCCTTTGGCTTCACGTTATCGCCTTCCATGTTTCATCCCAAAAACTACGAGAAGTTACTCATATACAGCCCGCGAGAACAATCAACATCCTATGTTCAAACCAGTCCTGATTGAGGTGTCCAGCCCCGAACATACTACCTCCCAACATGCTGGCTTGCTCTGCAATGACACCCGTTCAAGAGATGGAGAAACTAGTATTGGATCTGCGGCAAGGAAGTATGTTGCCAGAAGAAGAAAAAAATAATTACCCCATTACCCTCTCCTCACTCCCAAGGGTCGATGTTGTTGTTATCGCCGTCTCCCACCAGCGCCAGCCACTTGCCATTCTGCTGCTGCACAATCCCCACAGCGCCCGCAGACTGCCCAGGGCGGTCTATAAAGCTGCCCAAACGCTTGGGATCCAAAGGATCGCTCACGTCGTAGAAGCGCACCTCCGACTGCTTCCTGGGCAAGGGACTTATCTCCTGAAGTCTTCCGGCACTAGAGGAAATGCTCGTACGGTGAAGGCTCCGATAATGATGATCACGACGACGATGAAGATGATAAAGATGATAAAGATGATGATCAGAACTAAGTATAGTCATCGCTAGGAAAGCCTAAGGAAGCCATCGACAAGTGGCGCAGCAGGGATCTGTTGCTGGCCAACACAAAGACAAGTGGCAGCAAGCTGCACCAACACATGTGGTCGGGATATCCATGCAAATCGGGTGGGGCGTTGACAAAGCTCAAATGCTATGTTTTCTGGTTCGTGAGGAGGAACATGATTTTCCATAAGTTGAAAAGGTTGAAGGTAGAGCCAAAGAGCAACCAATGGTCACGAACATGCTTGAAGCCGCAGCACAGCTGTAATGCCAGTGCAAAGAAGCGTATCAATCTCTCTATACACAGTCCAAGCATACCGATGCTGCGAGGAGAATCGACCATTTTGGCTAGAAAGTTGCCTGGCTTGCCACCACCTAGATTTTGGGCTTCGTAGCTTCTAGTGGGCGGGAGACAAAATCAGACCTGTGGGCAGTGGCAAAAAACATGCCATGAAATCACCTTCAACTTGAAAATGGAAACAATGATTGCAACATCAGGAAAAAATGGTGGTTTTGGTTTTGCCTCCCAGCTAAACACAAACCAAAACGGGTTCCAACTACAAACAGAAAGACACGCCCAACGAAAGTCAAATCGGAGAACCGATTCGCGGAAGCCGCGGTCCTGCAAGTCATAAAAGTTCGCTCCATGGGCGTGCACTGAGCCTCCAGCCCGATGGCTAGTAAGTCCCCGCTCACCTGATGGGCCCGCGCAAGCAAATAGCACATTCTTGCTTTGGAGGATGGCGGACAGGATTTCAGTTGAATCTACGTTAGGTCTAAAGGGGACCCTCCAAAACCATTTCCTCATCCAGGTAACGGCCACAACTGATGGCTCAGCCCGGCTAGGGGTCAACGGACTGAAGTTGTTGGGGATAGACGCAGGACCTTGGACAGTATTATTCATGCTCCGTTTGCATCATGTCATGAGGTTTCACTGCAGAACGGTGGGTGGCAAAGTAGCACACAGGCCGAAGTGCCGGGAGGTGCTGAAGCTGAAATGGAGGGAACGCAGAATCAGACAGAGCAGTCAAACCACAAGATGATAAGTGCGGCATGAAGACATGTGCCCAATTTCCGGTCGAAAAGCATGCATACTAGAGAGTGTGCTGAAGCAGACATGTGCATTGATTTAACACTCATTTGGGTAAGTGTAGACATGTCCTCAAGATCGATAATCTGACTGTTGCGATGTTGCAAAGCGCATCTTCACGTGTGAAAACTCCTGATCTGTTGCGCTTGAAGCACCGGAGAAGGGAAGACCTTGTGCGCCCATTGCTTGCTTTGGGTTAACACGAGAATGTCTTTGCGTGATTCTGGGCCCTGAGTCCCAGACGTAAGTTGACTGCCGAAAGCAAATCGCACAAGTTTGGATGCCTTCTTCGGTATCGCCTGAAAACCTGGAGCTCACTCTTCGCGAGTCGTTTTGCCTCAAGTGAGCCGGGATTTCTCAAGCACAGGAAGCCGGGCAGGATAGATGACATGGGCAAGGAATGTACAATATGGGGACATGCAAACGGGTGCAACGGTGAGTGATGAAACATGTTGATGACAAAATCATTTCTATGCAAGCCATCAGCATCAGTTGAAGCCAAGCTATCGGGTTGCAATGGTGGATTAATCTGGCAGCGGATTGGTTGAACTGACCTGCAACATGTTCCGTCGGCGAGAACCTAGGACCATTCCCAACAACGGCTTTTGGTCATGTGGAGCAGGCACAAGGGTGCCCCCAATGCTTGATCACAGGGCAAAAGAATCCCGAGCACCTGGAAACCTCCGGCATGTGTGAGGACGGTGTCCAGCGTCACCCTCTTCACCACCTGCCACGTGTAAACCCATGAACATTGCCAAAACGAACTTGCTCCGAGGGAGGATCCATCCCATGCCAACCCTTCAAGCTGGTGCAAACATGAGCAAACAAGAGCATGCCTGAAGACGACAATAAGCCGCAATGAAACGAGTGCGAAGTGGTACTGGAGGCTGCCCCCCCCCCCCAAACGTCCACTTCCATGATTGGAAGAGGGTATCCGACTGCTGCGCCTTGAACAATCAGCTGCCAAACCAATCCAACCCAGAAATGTGTGCGCTGAGAGATAATTGCTCCAGCGTCGCTGCCAAGATCTTGGCAGAAGGTAGAACGTTGGCAAACCCTCGTTCCGTAGTTCATTGTTCAACCAGAAGCTGTGTGTTGAGCCATCTACTAAAATTATATGATGCTTAGCTGCAATAGGACATGAACATGTTTGGAGGAGCGCGATGCATCTTCCCAGGCCTGGCACAAGCATGAGCAACGACGAGCCTTCAGTGAGGAGTTTGTCCAATCACTTGCTTCAAACAGCTCCCACAAACATGCAGGTGCACAGCTTTGCAAAACGGGGAGTATACTGCAAGGGTAGTTGTCCCTCCACTTGGTAGCCAATACTGCCTCAAACAATGCGATAGGGCGGGGCCCCACAATGATGCGCTTGCGCAAAGGCAAATCCGCAAGCTCCCCCCCCCCGCCATCTTGGAATTGCCTGCGAGGCAGTTTGGACTTCGGACCCGCCTTGCCCGCAGCGCCGCCCACAGCACCGCTCGTAGAACCCTCGAGCTGCGCGAGGAACAAATCCGCGGACCCGGCGGTGGCTCCTAGCGCAGGAAGTCCGAAGTTGGCGTCGACCAGGGAAATGGCAGAGACTGATTGGATTCGATGGCAAATGGTTGACTGGCAACGACAAAATGCAAGTAAAACCGCTGCGATTAACAAATCTAAGTGACGAAAAGAGTTATATCATCTAAAACCCTGCAGCCGTTTGTCTTCCAGCCCAACCTGATGAGCATCCATTCAACTATAGAATCTTCGGTAGGCACAGCCACAATCTGGTGTGTGTGTGTGCTTCATGACAGGGAGATGTGTATGGTTCGGGTGAGCCCGTTAAGCCCGTTGCTTTCTGGAGCTTCCACTCTCGCCCAAAGAACCGAGGGAAAGCAATGCGCCTCTCCTGAGAAGGCAAAGTAGCCAGGGGTCCGGAGTCGCTGAATGCCCTCGATGTGCTCCCCGTAAGGTGGCATATAGCTCCGGTAGCCCTCCGAAGACCACGGCCTGTCCCACGATTGGCGTCGGAAGGGCCCGGACTTTGAATGAGGAAGCATTCCAAGAACACGCCCCAAATTGGTGACACATGGCCGGCAGGCCAGGACCCCCAACATCCCCCAACTGAGTGACCAACGCAACAGCAAAATCAGCACTCTGTGACCCACCGGGCGGTGCCTGGTGGCGCGGAGGTTTCGCATGGCCCGGTGAAGCCATGTCTACGAATCATCGACGGTACGAACCCCTCGGAACTGTTTCTCCCTGTGTTGCAAAAGGGATGCCCCCTGATTAAGGCAAGAAATTGAGCCCATGCTTTTCCAAAGCCACGATTCCGCGGCCGAGCCGCAGTTTCGTTTTGTTTTGCAACTGGCAACGGCAATACCCGGCCCTGCTCCGGCTGTTTTTCTGGAAAGTCACTTCAGGAACACGAGTCCAAGTGAAGAGCAAGGTCTCGCACAATCTCATTAGGGGGATCCAACTCAAAACAGCTAGTAAAACGTGTGAGTTGCTTTTATTTCCGATTTGGCCAAGTCCTGTTTCTCACTGTAGTATCCAACTTGAGCTGACTCAGAGCAAGCAGCCAGCCCAAGTGTGCCGCAACCGCTCGCGAACTGCAAAAAGCCCACATCTGGCTGACATGTAGGCGGTCTCATTGAGCAAATCTGCTACAGACAACGTAGAAGCCGCTTGCACAATTTTCAATGCAGCCTGGAACCTCAAATCCAGCTCTTAAAGCCTTAAGGTCGTTAAATGTTTTGTTGCCCGGGGGCCCTTGGCCACCTCTTCTTGCCAAAGAGCAACAATGAAAAAACGAACCCCATGATCCGTGTCTAGAGAGAGTGGTTGACAAGAATCAAGAGTGGATTCCTGAAGGCCTATCCCGACGTGAATCCCCCTGCCCGGCCCCTTGTCAATCTTGATGATGTCGCCATCGGCGTGCAGCGCTTGGAAGGCAGACCGGACGTCGTCCATCTGGCGTGCGGCTTTTCGCGCGAAGAAGCGCGGGGATTGGATGCCACTGGCCTTTGTCTCACTCGCCCCGCGGGGTTCTGACCGCTACCCCAAACAAGATATACAGAGTGCACCTCTTCGAATCAAATGACCATAGATGGGAGTGCAGCCGAGACTTTTTGCCAGACATCCCAAAAAGTCAAATGTAAAGCCCCTTGCCAGAAGTGCACGCTCCCCAAGTCGACACATTGCAAAGTCAAGCCTTACCTGCCGCTTCACTTTGCATCGTTCGTTGTAGGATCCCTTCGGCTTTCTCAATCCGATCGGTGCGGATACCTCATACGTATCGTCACATCTATACAAAGCCTCATCCAAATTCGAGCTTGAACTTTCAGAGTTTGCGGTTGCGCGGAAAGAGCCTTTCCTTTCAAAACCCAACATCGGGCCCCCCTTCGACATGTTAGCAAAAAGCCCCCAACCTGACCCTGAAAAGAAACCAAGAGGAAACCAACCATTCAACTGAATGGAGGGCATCACTTTGACAAGGCCACCTGTCTCCTTGAAACTCCCCAACTCGTGGCAGCTCGGCCACCGGGTTGCCAGAGAACGCCTCCAAATTGCTGCTCGCATCCAATTTCCGCTGCAAATATCGCTGCTCTGTCTGAAGCCTTGGAATCAAAGATGAGGCCTCTTCCTACACAGGGAGCCCAGTTGCCCTTTGGCTGCACTTGATAGTGGTAAACCACCCGTGCTTCCAGTTAAAAGGCATGCCCCAATTTCAAGAACATGGTTTAGCGAGTCAAAAGTGATTTGTTCCGGCAAAGCAGATCGAAAAGGATGCTCGAATTCAATGACCCATTCACCCAAAAAGTGCGTCTGACAGGCGCGCTGCAGTTCCGGAAACGTCTGTTTCGGATCGAAACAAATGCTTGCCAGAAAGCTTTCTGAACCGTGTGATACATGACAGGCAACAGAGACATCCAGCCCTGCACATGCCAAGGGTCGAATCCTGGGCAGCACATTCCCTTTCCACGGGTCAGCTTGTCGCACTAAGCGCAGAGGAAGCACTGAGAGTGCCGAGCTCGCAGTGCAACTCGACAAATGTCTCAAGCTATGCTCACTTACCTCTAAAACCAGATGAAGGAAAGAACCTTCATGGGTTCACTATCTTTTTCTAGACCTCTCCAGGCCTCTCTGTTCATGCATCCATGCACCCATTTCCCAAATTCTTTCCCGGCGGCAGGGCATTGAAGCCATCTTCGCAAAAGGGCCCCTCGCAGCTCGCGAGCGCCAGGGGCAGGAGGACGCAGAGGGCCGACGCCATGGGACGTGTTTCGGACCCTTCGGTGAGACCAGGTCCTCTCAAAACTCTCAAAGCCTTTGGATGCTGCCAACCAGTCTTAGCCCTTCAGCCCCAAACACAGGGATTCATGGGTCGTGTCGCTGAACTGATTGAAAAAAAATGCCAGGCGAAAGCCCGAAACCTCGGTCAACTTTGTGATCGCTGCTGTGCCCAAAGAGGTGGCTGATGCATGATTTGTTTTTGCTTGAAGCGCCAATGGTCTTCGGTACGAAGCCTGCAAAGTGCAGCGGGCCTCATGCCCACGTAGCGAGCAGGTATGCAACTAGGGCAACTCTCTTTCATCTTGCTTCCCGTTGAAAAGTACCCCGAGGGTCCTCTCAAAACTGGGGCGCCCTGCCATTTCATCGACCATTTGACTAGCTTCCACGCATCGCAGACCATGCCATCTCCAGCTCCCCAGACTCCCCAGACTCCCCAGACTCCCTGCCAATCCTCGCGACTCGCCGCTCCGCGCCGGGCGCCCGGCGGGGGCGGCGCTCTTGGTGTTGGCCCGGCGGAGCCGCCGCACCTGCAAGAGACTGAGGCGGGGGGGTCCTAGAACTGCCTCAGCTTTTGCCTCCAAATCAGAGGTCAGAGGCCCATGCATGGGCCTTATGGAAATTCCCGTCAACACAGAGGGAAGCCCGGGGTGTCATAGCAGTATAGCACCTGCACTGTTTTTCTTGAGAGGCCAAACTGGAGTCTCCCTACTTCACGAAAGACATTCACCAACCTGAAATGAGGCACCCAGGGCTTCCGAACTTCTGCTTTCGAACCCGTTCAGCATGTTTTACCCTCCATGAGGTCACTGCATCATTCGCCCGGAAGGGCGGCAGCGGCAAAAGAACCATGTGCCCGACATGTGTCAAGCGGCTGCGGCTCGTTGGAGGCTCGTTGCCTCCAATCTGGAAACATCAGATGTTCAACGCAAAATAAACACCTCTCTAACCTTTTCCTCAACAAGACGTCACGATCCCCGGCATAAAACCAGGCAGAAGCTCCTTTCAAGAAAACTGGGTCTGGGCCCCAGTGCCAAGGGTCCTGTTCAACCTCAGGTTCGATATGCACCAACGATTGAATGGAAGCCGCCAACGACATCCGCCCCCATTGCCCCCGTTCCCCCGTTCCCCTGCCAGCAGGGCCACTAGGAGACTGAGGCCGCTGGAGCCAGCCAGCACCTAGCGCCAGCGGTCAAACCTCTGGAGGAACCTGTGCCGACTCAGATTGGGAGGCAAACAGGATGAACTTGAGGTTGATATGCATTCCTTGAACATATTTATTGCAGCTCTGATCATCAAACACGATGTGTTCGCCGATGTTCCCGCTGCAGTCCAGCATCCAAGACCAAGAGTCGGAACTATCAATTCAAGCGGTCAAAAGATCGTGCCCTCTCACCCCCTCTCCCCCCCCAAAAAAAAAGAGGGAATAAGAAGAAGTTCAACTCCCTTACATCCATGACTCTACGACTTCCCCCAATTCCAGACATGACATAGCACGATGCCCTCTTGTGAACATCCCAATGATTCACTTGCAAATATGGATGCAAACATGGCAGACCCCTGCCTTGAGTCGCAGCTGGCGGTCCTCATCAACTTGAAAGAATTCCCGCGAGTTCTTTGTGAGGGTGCTTATATCCCCCAGTCCTGGATTGAGGATGGGTGGCTCCTATCACTGAGGGCCCAAGTTTTGATAGGCCATGTGCGCGGCTGATGAGACAATGATTTTGGGTCAAGGATTGAGGATGGTACCATCTTTTCCGCACCAGCCATTTTGAAATGATGGCAGTCTGTTCTCAACCCCCCCCCTACCCGGCGCCATCAGCTTATGATTTTTGGAGAGAGAGAGAGAGAGAGGGTATCTGATCATTCTCTGGACGTGCGTGACAAAAATAGCAGATCTGTCGTTTGGTGGGTGTCAAAAGGACCGGCGAGCATTGAACAACTTGGGCAACCCGAAGTACGTTGATTGATTTTTTACCTTCCACTGCCCGCAAAGTCCGCCACACCCCCCACTCTCAAAGGCTTTCTAAAGCAGAGCTCTTGCGTAAAAGTGCAAGGCGACACATACTTAAATACTACATTTCAACAGGTAGGGGCCAGATGCAATCTGTTTGGATTCAGGCTTAGCGTCATCAATCACGGGCCCCCTGCTGTTGAGAGCAAGCTGCTCTTGCATCTCCCAGCCGGCAGAAGACCCCAGAAGCTGTAACTTTGCGGCGCTCAATTTCGCTTGAAATGCTAGCCATGCTGTTGGAGAACAACCTCATGGCCCGCATCACTGAGGCTGCCAGTCACGGCGCTTCCCCCAGAATCATTCAACCAAAAAAACGCTTCTGGAGCAGCACAAAGGGCACTCTGCAAAATCAGCTAAAATCTATCCGGAGTCGCCCCGCTCAGCCCACTCCCTGCTCCTGCCGCAGGCGATCCCAGAGCTGCAGCATGGCGCGGGATCGAAGCTGCCCGCCGTGTCAGTCAGGTGGTGCTTGGTCTAAGTGAGCCACGGGGACATTCACCAACAAACAGCAACCAACTTGGCTAGAAATGCCAACCATCTCGTTGCATGCTTCCTGCAGGGCAGAGTGACCTGGGTTGCTGAACACTCCAAAAACTGGCAAAATCTCGGGAACATGAACACTGCACCTCATGCTGCATGGCTTGAAAAAAAAAATTTGGAGTCTGGGGGCTTTGGGGCAACATTGGGTGGGTTCCTGCCTTCAGGATCTGCAGCCGAGCTGCACAAACAAAAACCCGCGCATACCCGTGCAACCATGTCAAGGACCAATCTGACAGTGGGGCTGTTTCCGGCCGGTTCCCTTTCTGTGGTAAATCTGAACCAAAGGCCAGGCGGCATGCAGAGATACACAAGCCACGCAAGTCAGCACGAGCACAGCATCACCTAAATAAAGTCCTCGCAAAGACATTGATTGACTGAGTCGTCCGTCAAAAGCGGGACATCCCGAAACCAGCTATCAAATGAGCGCTTGTCAAACGTTCCCAACCATCAGCCCTTTGCACAAAGAACCCAATCCGGTTCTTGAGACTTGCCAGCCCCTGGTCAAGACCAAATCATTACCAAAAGCAAGGCAACTGCATCCAGCCGGATCGGTGAGAATGACAGCACGGTGTCAAGTCCAACAACTTGGGATTTTTCAGATCCTTGAGCGCCGAAGCCTCATGCATGATTTGGCCTCCTCAACCCCCCCCCCAAACAAACAAAAAAAGCAACGACGTGTGTTCACAAAAACATCAATCAACGCAGGTGCGCACCTGGCTGGCAAGAAGCAGCACTGTCTGCTCAAAGCTATGTGCAAACCAATCAGACCAAATCTAAATATGTAAAGTATCGCCACCAAAAGATCCCCGAAACCCAAGATGAGTCCAGGCGCCTTCTCAAATTGGGTGTGCCTGAAGCAAGCCAAATGCAAACTGCGGGGAGACCGAGCTCCTGGGCTTCTTCCCTGAACGTGGCCGGCCTTTGCGACTCTGTTCCAACATCAAGATTAAATGGGACGCCTCCAGACAAACTACCAATTCCATGGGAATCAGTCAACCGATCAGGTTGACATCCGGCATCCCCCCCTCCAGTTACAGCAAAGAAGAATATGCGTGGCTCACATGGGTCCGCACTTGTCCCGGCAGAGTCAAACCGTGCACTGTGGGCTCCTTTCCACTTCGTGAATTGGGGCAGGGAGGTTGAGGACTCCGGTTAGACTTGGCCCGTACCATACTCAAAGCCAATTTTCAAGTAGTAGGTTCAAGGCATGCCAGGATTCTTATGTGTGTGTGTGTGTGTCTGTCGTTTTGAGGGTTGTTGACAAAGAGCCTGTGTCGTGATGGAGGAGCTCTAGCTGCTTTTGGGCACCCTTCTCACCTCGGCTTTAAAGGAAAACCATCCCATCAAGATTGACTCAACTCTCGCGCTCGCACCGGGCTGCATTTTTCCCCGGCGCGCACCAGCAGGGTTGGGATTCAACATGGCACACATGAAGCCGATGGGAAATGTTTGAACCAAGTCTTTAACAAGGGCCCCCATTGCTGAACAACTTTTAACGCAAGTAGGCAAGCCACCCATTGGTTTCTGGGGTTCTGAACACCCTGGATCAGACCAAAAATGATCATTGTCTGCACAAACCAAACATGGGCAACCCCCTTGAAATAGACTTGGCGCGCAATCCAAGTGTGAAAGAACCTGATGGGGTTGGAGGGCTTCGTAACTGAGCAATCCAAGGTGGGCATGGTGACACAATTGCTTGCTTCAGGCATCCACTTGGATGCCCAAGGCCAAATTTGTGTCCAGCATGCCCTGTCTCAAAAGCTGCGATGGGCATGGGCCATCCAGGTCCAGACTTCTCGGAGCCCGAAACACCCAAAACGCGCTGGACTCTCCGGCCGAGAGCTTCCAAGCAGCCAGGTCCTGCGGGGTAAGTGCGAGGTGCTCAGCCCGAGAAGGTTCATGTCCCGCCCCCAGTCAGGTTCCGAGTCAGTTGCAGGGAGGGAATCCCTTTTAATGGCGAAGAAATTGCAATGGAAGCAGCGTGTTTTCCGAGGCCCTCAACAGCGCGCAAACTGTCTTTGCTGGCGTGCCCAGTGCTGGGGGAATACGAGCAATGCCCAACCCACAGTCTCGAAATCCACATGTGCAGTTCAGCGCCTGCAACGGCCAAGAATACTGCAACAGGGCGTTCGATTGCCCTTTTGCTGTAGGACTTTGCAGGGATGTTCTTTGGACTCAACCGCTCTTTGGCGTGCCCTTCTTTGGAAGAGCAACCACAAAGATGCAAAAAGGACGAGAGGAAAGACTGGAATGATGCAAGCAAGGCATGACTTCTTCCAATGCTTTGTCGACTGTCTATATAAGTCTAGGTCTGCTCATTTTAGCCCAAAAGTGCAGCCTCCAGAATCTGAACAGCCTCCAAGAACCAGAAGTCACTGCATCCATGTTGGATCGCGAGCACCGAAAACATGACTTGCAGGATCAGAGTCATGTGACTAACCCAAACCGAAGCGGCTCGCCTATCTTTCTCCATGGCTCCAGAAAGGGAATAGAAAGGCAATCCCTTGATTGCCACCAGATTGCAACATGCAGCCAGCCGGCGATAGCGACACTTCTGAAGGTGCCGCTGAAACGCTGGTTGATTGCAAACCTACTTCCCGTACGCTGCTGATCAAATCATCCCGAAAGGTTCGGGGTCCACCCGATTTGGTTTCACCTCCCGTTCCGATCGCCATCGCCAGCAACCGAATTCAGCGGGCTCTCCACTTCGCAGAGATCAGGCGAGCGCCAGGCGCGCGCAAAACTCGAACCAAAACTGCGATGAATTCGCCCCGAGCCGCATGAATTTGCTCGCGCTACAGGCGAGCCGGTGAATGGAGACCTCCCTTGTTTGCTTCGGCGGGGAAATCGCCTTGGCCAATCTTAATGAAACGGGAACCCTGTTCGCTCAGAAGGTAAAGGGCGAGAGCTAACAACTAAAGTCCAAACCGGTCAGATCATACATGGTCAGCGGCCACCCAAGCCCTTCGTCAAATGTTATTTTTGTGCCTTAAGGTTGCCGGGCTTTCGGCATCCTGTTCTTGTGAGTTCTTATGGCACGTGTGGGTTTGCGTATAATCAATTTGTTTCCGTGCGTTCACGTCGAATGTTTGTTCTTGCCATGGTCTTCCGACTACTACCATGTTATTTGACAGGCGGCCCTGGAACAGGAAGAGGTCTTCCACATCGCTCCGTCAAGTTCCATGTGAGGGCGCAATGCTTCGACACGCCCAAGGATCTTTCCTCACTTCACGGCCCGGGGAAGAAAGGCTCGATGGGCAAAAAGGGCACCACCTTGCGCGCAATTTGACGATCTGGCGATGCTTCTGGGGGATCTGCATGTGTGGGTGCAACACTGAGAGTGAAGGTTTCAGGGTGGTTTGGTGGGATGTCTTTGCAATTCTCTGAGTCATAATTCATCTCATCTTTCCACCCATGGAGTTCAACAACCAGTCTCATCCAGTCGCATTCCCAATGTAATCGGTCGGGGCCTCTGCTTCAGATGGCTGACAAGTCCAACGTGTTCCCTGGAGTTTCCTTCCTTCGAAGGCCTGAAATTTCGCCCCCCAAACGGGCGTGGTAAGCAGGCTCATCGTGCCATACAAGTGGCACCAACACAACGACCAGAATGGCCGTGTCGGTGCTTCCTGCAGCAAGCATAACACGTAATTCACTTTTGTTCCTATATTCATAGTCTCATTGTCGGGCAAATGCAACCCGTTTGCCTTTCCACCCTCAAACCTGAGATTCGACCTCCATCTTACCTAGTGGTTTATGGGCCCAACCTGTTGGGGGGTGTCGAAAAGCAGGGGCCCCTTATGAAGGCTCCCAAGGAACGTGGCCGTTGTTTGCTGAGTGGAACATGCGGACGGCGTCAGACAATGGAAGCTTGACAAGTGGCAATGGTCCAGCCGGTCAAATGACTTGAGGTTCCCCCCCCCCCCCGCTTCCAGCCGAAAACCGTCTCCCACCCGCGCAAGGCCTTTTCGGCCCACAAGGCGCCGAAACCCAGCTCCTGGCCGCTTAGAAAGCCGAAGACTTGATTGGCACGCGTGGATTTGTGGATTTGCTGCGCTTGTGCTACAACCCAATGCTGGTTGAAATTTGGCTGGCAGCACAGCCAGAACCGCAGGCCTCGGAATCCAGACGTGAACCAATCGGAATCCCAAAGGTCTTGGTCCATCCTTCCCGAGCCAGGAGACCAGGGCCATACGGTGTTGATGCCACGCAGGGAAGATCCATGCGTACCTCGCGGGAACACTACAAACGGGGTTCCCTGTGTTTCCCCTTCAAGCATGCTCTTGAGCGAAAAGCCCCTTGGGCCAAAATGGTGCAGCAAGAGGAAAATATAGAATGCTGTGGACACAAGACTGTAAGCTTCATCTGGGTTTTTGGTCGCAAACCCCCGGTAGATGAAGTCGCTGCAACATGGAACAGGTAGAAATCAGGGCGAAAGACGGGGGATGACTTGGATGAAAAAAATGCCTCACACTACGAAGCTTCTGACGTGACAGACCCCATGCAGTCCTTATTCATGGTGGGGCAGCCACTCAAAAAATGCTGGCACCTACGTGTTTGTCCGCACTTGTGTGGAATTTCCTTTCTGGTCCTGTGCACACGACAGCAGCACTCCCTCCTGATCATGTCGGCAAGCAAACACGTCATAAAGTTCAAATGGGTCTAACCTGGCTACCGAGTGACATGGGGCGCCATTGAGACCAGTTCAGCATTCACATTGCTCAAGTGCCCCGGGATGCTCCCGTTGTCACAGCCTTCATAGGAGCCGTACCAGATCGTGAGTCTGGGAAGAGTCACGTTAGAGGCTTTAGGCGCAGATGCCGCCGAGCTATCAATTGCGTTCCCCATGTTTTTCAAGCCCATGTGAAGAACCCCACATGAAAAGGGATTCGTCGCAACGTCATGCTTGGCACCACCAGGGTCCGGGCTCCATTTTTGGATTCTCCCGAGGCAGACTGGAACCCTGATGTCCCACAAATAGCCCCCAGCTGACGGCTTCCCCGAGGCCACCGTGGGCTCCAAAGGACCCGCCGCAGAGCTGTCAGCAGCGCCTGGCGCTTTGAGCGCAAAGCGCCACGCCAAAAGAAGGAAAATGCCCCGGTTTATTTATCCAAAAGGACGAACTTCCCACAAGCAAGTTCCAACATCAACACTCCACCCCCTAACCCAAACAACCACCAGCCTCACCCCCAGACCCGACTTGGGTGTGAAATACGGGGTCTGAATCTCCCCGTTGGGTTCAACCCCCGGAAACCCTACGCTTCCTGTGTCGCCCGGAAGCGCTCTGGCACCATCAGCCGGTGCAGGCAAAGGCCCGACAGGTCCGAGCCTCCGAGTCTGGTTTGGAATTCGTAAAAATGGGCGCTTTGAAGCTAAAAAAGGGCGAGTCAACACACAACTTGCTGCTTGGAGTTGGGATGATCAAGGTGTTCTTTTGTAATATATATATATATATATATATATGACCGCGGCCCAGTCTGAACATGTGCTCTTGCGAACATCCGGCTGACTACGCTGGAAGCTGCCTGCCACGGGTCATGGTTGAGCTTGGCAGGAGTATTTTCATCGAAGCCGAGCCCTTAGCGTGACCAACGACAGGAAAGGTCGGTATTCAGGCAGTTGAAGTGGTATCTTGTCAGCGTGAGCCAGCAAAGGTCACATATTGCAAATCCGCCAAGTCAGTTCAAATATGTTCCCGTGGGCTATCTTTACCCTGAGTTTCTGCAAGCAGCCATCGAAACAGACGGAGCAGCTATTGAAACTGGCAAAAGCTGCGTGCCCCTTCACCAGCGGACCCGTGTTGCGGTGTGGTTGAGTCGACACATTGGGGGCGCAGGAGTGGCATGAAAATGCCTCGGATCAGTGATGCAATGGGTGCCGGAGTGCTCTAAACTGGCAGTGAGCCCCAACTATATACCATATCAGTTCAAACCAATGGAGGGGTCTGTGTGTGTGTGTTTCTGAAATTTCTGCCTGTGTGTACTTCATCCTGGCATCCCATAAAACCTGCCGGACCTGAGAGTGGACAGGCACGACCATCTGCATTACAACATCGTCTCTGCAGTGATTACCAGGGCAAGCTGTCTCTACTAAGGCTCTGCTTTTCCCCGGAAAAATGCACATATGGCAAGGGGCATTCATGTTGCACAGCCATGTAATGTCCTGGTCGAAAGGAACGGCTCTTCAACATGATCCTGTTGACTCGTCCTGCTTCCTTTGGGCATTCGGTCCTAAGCCCGACCATCCCTCAGCCCGCTCACGTCCGAGAAGCTCATGAGTCGCGCCAGCACCTGAGGATGCGCAAGGAAGGACTCCGAAAACTCGCACTCCCGCCCAACGGTCTGTGCGGTTGTTGTTGTGGTTGCACATGTTTGCAAGACTCAGTTGGCTTCTACCAAAAGTTTGTGTGTGCGTGTGTGCGTGTACCAAAGTTTCATGTGTTCCTCGCCTCTCTTTTTGTGGTGTCATCAAGAGTCCCAGCAGCACGTTTAGGACACCACCCAAAGACGCCCTCCTTAGGGACCACAATAATCGATTCATCTTCAAGGTGTGTTTTTTCTAAGGTGGCTGAAGAAGTGAGAACCTGCAACTAAAATGCAAGCTTTGCTTCAATGGCTACACCTCATGACTACAATGGTCAGCCCGCTGACCAGAAAGCAGAAAGAAATGAGGGGGCAATTCAGGCCTTTTCAAGCGGCGACTCGAAACAGCATGGAAACTTCCAGCAGGAGCTCTCCAACAGGCTTTGACGCGAACCCATGGCTATCCCCGGCAGTCATGGAAAATGTGTACGTGTGTGTCTCTGCCACGGCCATGGCGGAAAATGAGTTTTGACCCGCCACCCCTTCGGACCCCTTCGGGTCAGGGGTGTTGGTTGTTGCCGAAGTACGCGTAGCTCAATAGACCAAAGGCTTCGGATCGCCGAGCTGGCCCTCCATCCGAAGGACCTCCCAGTCTCAGATATAGGCATGGGAACCGAAATTGAGGCTACCTCAGCACTGAAAAAAATCGAGCAGCCACATGGCCAAAGCTCTTGGATGTACTCTCCCCAGGGACATCGTACCTATTTGCCAGTCATGAAAGTGGACAAGGGTCGGTTCCAAGAGGGTGGTACGAGCTCGATGACCCTTGCACATGCCCAAGCAAAACTAGGCAAACAAACAAACAAACAAACAAAAAACAAAAAACAATAGTTACACACACACACACAAACAAAACCCACTTAACTACAAAACAAGCAAATAAACAAAAACAAAAAGACAAACAAACAAACAAACACAGAAACAAACACGCAGGGGTACTTTCGCGCACATCTCGGGCTTGAGCCGACACCGTTCGCCTTTTTGACTCCAAGGCACGGTGCCATCGAGCAGCTGAGCCCAGCGGCAGGAAAAGCTGCACACCGAGCGCCTGAAACCCAATGGAAGCCGCCCATGTTTGGTTCCCTTGAGCAGTCAAGACTTGGTAACATGGACCCAAAACCCCATGGCAAACAGCTCACCCAGGCGGATATCCGCACCTATGCTTGGTGTCCCTTACTAACCTTCATCTACCCGGGTATGGATTGTGGCAGGAAAGGGTTGGGTATTTCTTTTGCCCATAAAAAGAAACACCAAAAGTCCTAGTACCCTCAAAATCATTCAGACCCGAAGGTTTATAAGTTTAGCAAATTGAGGTAGACCCATTTGAAGTACATGTTTGGAAACCACCAGAACTCGTCGGCACCCTCAAACAAAAGACACTGCCATTTTCTATGTGTGATCTAGAAGCGGCATCTGAGGGAAGACCACCGGCTTGGACAAGCTTCAACCCTTTTACAGGAACCTTGTCGCAGGACGTCAAAAAAAAAGGTGCAGTGCTTCGATCGCTTGATGTGAGTACGTGGCCCCCAGCAATTTCAATTCTCAGCTTTCAGAATGTGGGTCCCCAAAAGAGCATAGCATGCCCGCCCGTCAAAACACCAATTTAATTATTAGCATTGCACCTCAGTAAACCATGCCGGATCGCCCACGTCTCTATTGACTCGTGACCTGAATTTGTCACCCAAGGTTCATCTGACATGCTGCGATTATGCCGTGCCACCCCGCCCTAGGCCTCCGAAAAGGACGCAAAAATCACCATGGCCAGACTGTGAATGTGGGCTGTGGAAGGAAACCAGGAGCCCAGTAAGATCGACTTAACAAAACCCTTTTCAGGCTCTATCAATTTTCCCGTGGTCGATACCGCGTAGAATTTTACTATTTGGAGGGCCTCACCCGTCCAATCATCAGCCCACCATGCCAAGGGGCTGCTGGAAGAGTGGCAGACCGTCGCTGGAGGTCTTCCCAAATTCGCCTCAAGGTTGGAGAATGTGTTTTGATGGGGAACCTTGGCGCACATCATTCCCATGAGCATTAATGCTCTCCTGCAGTTTTTACTGCGTAGATGTCCTATTCAGATACACAGCCAATTGTTTTGAAGCAAGATCGCAGCCAAATCCCGGAACAGCCGAGATCCACGCGGTGCTACCACGGCAACGGCATTGAACCTGCTGTGGGTTTGCCTAATGGCAAGGCGCGGACGCCTGCCTCTTCCACTCAAAAACTTTGAATCAGACCAAACGAAAGGGGCCTCATTTCTGGAGCTAAGGTTACGCTGTCTGGGATGGTTGAGTTGAGACTACCCCCGCGATGATTTAGATCACGCTCTTGACCTAGTAAACGGAACTTAGAGCTGGAGGCCGCAAACCTGGGCGAAGCCACGCCAAAACGTTTGCGGGCTATCCACATCTTAATTTTAATAGGGGACCTTTGTGGTGGACATTATCTCAACGGGAATCATGTCCACCAACCGCTTTTCAAACTGAGGGGCAAGAAAGTATTTGTTGGGTCTGACAGACTGGACAGCATCCTCTTGCTCTGGGTCCCCCCCAAACCATGGAAACAACAAACACGCATGGAAGATTCATGCAGATAAATGCATCCTTTGAGAAACAGTTGGCACAAGGGAAACAAACAAAAAAAAAAAAAACGAGAAAAAACAAAGAGAAAAAAAAGAGGAAAAAAACATATTGATGGTCAGAGTCATCCCGGGGGGAAAAAAAAGAGAAGAAAAAAACGAAGCATCCTCAACCAGGGTGTCTTGTTCAAAGTCCCAAAGACCCTGCCGCTTCCGCGGCTTCTTCCCGCCGCGGCGCCGAAGAAGATCCCGCCGCCGCGGTTGCGCACCGTGCCTGGGAAGCCTCCGGTCTCGGCCTCGCTGACACTTGCCGCTGGCTCTGTCACTTTCTCAGCTTCCCTCCAACTGGTTTGGATTGGTGCTTTGGGGATTTGAACCCACCTTGTGAAACCCAAATGGGGACACCAAACCCAACCACCAATTCGGGTAAGGTGACTTTCGGGTGGTCTCTTGGTACACAAAGTGAGAAGGAAAAAAACACGACATCCCTTGCATGGCCTCCGTAAAGCAGATCCTCTCATGAGAACAAACTCACGCGGGGCTAGCGAAACCAAGAAAGGCGGCTGTTGTGCCGGCCCATGGGGGTTGTCGCTTGCAACCGTATATTTCCAGTTTGATCATGCAAAAACCTTGCATGGTTTCTCATGTTCGGTCTCTAACTCTTTGTTCCAGTGTGAAAATACTGGCAGGGCCAATTCAAAGCTGAGGAATCTCGCTTCAGCAAAAGGACTGGTTTTGAAAGGGCCTGAAACAAAGTTGCTCAGACATGATAATTGTTAACATGGCGTGGCTACATGTAAACGAGCTGCGCTGCTTTAAGTCACCTGAGGTTTTTATCGGACAGAGCTCTTGAAGGGAGATGGCCCTTCTGCCAACGCGCGGTGGCCTTGTTGGAATATTGCGAGACTTTGAGTGCATCATCTTGCCGTGGCAATCCTGATTAAACTTACGGCCACCATCACATTGGACAGTGGCAAAAAATGGCTGAACGTCTGACATTGGGCCAAGGTGAGTGGCTGAAATGTGCGGGATGTGAGTGCTCCCTGTTTGGAGTTGAACACGCTCCGGAGGTTTCAGGGGATCTGCGACTGAAAAAAGACACACCCATATGATTCCTGGACCAAATGAGCAACTTTTTTCCATTTGGTGGGGCATATCATCTTTTCAGTGGTGTTCAATGGTCATCCCAGGTAAAGGACCTTTTGATCAAGCCCCATATGTTCCAAACCGCATCCAGCTGTCTTCCGGCGAAGCGCCTGTGGCGGCCACTGCTGAAAGCAGTCCTCCAGGCTCAGGCAGCTGAAGAACACCTCCTCGCGTCACGGCGACTCGGAGGCTTGGCTCAAATGGGTCTGTCCGTTTTTGAGGCTACCCGTTTTTGTTGGTTCCAAAGGAAAACCAAAGGAAAACCACCGGTTTTTGGGGGTCCTCCTAAAAGAGACATGCCCCAATAGCTACTAGGAATTGTCGAAGCCCGATAGGTTTTCCCTGTCCCATCGTCTGCAGAAACGACATGTATCTCATAATCTCACAGGCGGTTCTGGTTTTTCTTGCCTGTTTGGGGGGGATTACCACCTTGTTGCAGGTATATCCTCTCATACCATCACTTTAGCCCGCGTTACGCCAGAGAAAAGATTTTTTCTAACTTGGCCAAGACAAGGGGTGTTGGGTGCCTCTAACCCAGTTGATTGGCACAACCGTTCTTGTGTTCTTTCAGAAAGCCAGCGTCCAGATTCTGTCCAACAACAAAACAAGCATAGGACCACCCCGCGATGTCGGTTGTCTGGAGGCGGTCAGGCCCTGACCCGGTCAGGGTGTCTTCCAGCACGGTCTTCCAAATGGTGGGCGCCGCTTCCTTTCTCACAGGGGAGCAAGAAGCTCGGCTCCGTGTGGGCTTCTCGGCGCTTGTGCTCCCAAAACCCCACCCCTTTCAGCCCCACTCCAACCCTCCGCCCTGACACCAAGCCCATCCAAACCTCCCCCTCCCTCCCGGCTCCCGGGAGGGGAAGGCAGTGTCCAATGCCCAGGGCGGCAACACCAGCGGCTCCACCTCCTCCAGCGACACCCGAAACCTTGCTCGGAAGCTCGGAAGTGACGAAGCTGTGCCCAAGGACCCAAAGGACGCGAGAAAACATGTGAGTCCACTGGTTTTTGTAGGGGAATTTTCGTGAGTCCCCCATGCCTCTCCCAGATACACGGTAGACGCCTGTGTTTGGATCGAACTCATATCATATGGGAACAATCGGGCAGACAAGGCTCACGGGCCAGGCTTCTTTAGATGGCAAACTTTAGACCAGACATGATGCCATGATGCGTGGAACAAGGACTTGTCTCACACTAGGTGGACCCCACAACTGGTTGATGTCCTTTTGGCTGCCCTATATCTAAGGCCAACCACAAGAGAGGTGCCCTCCAAAAGGACAGGCTGCCATGAACATCGGATTTCTATGAGTGTTGGAATGTGGAAACTTGAGAAACCGTCAGGGTTTCGAGCGACGCAGAGTTGCCGAAAAGTCTGCGCAGACGCCCTCCAGCACGGCGGAACCACGACCGAAATCCGAAGTTGTACAATTGCGCCACGGCAACAAACCACAAATGATGTGCCATGAGGCAACACAACACCAGGAGCTACTTCCACGTTTTGCGGACAGGTGGACAGTGAAGGCAAGAAACACAACCATTTCCAGGGATACAACTAGCTCTGACGCATGCGGTCTTTCCATGAGAGAAAGGCAAAGAGAAGAACATATCTCAAGGACCCTGTTTGTGCAAGGGAAACCTTCAAGCAAATAGTCACCTCGTTTTTTCATATTCACCACCTTCCCCTCATTTCAAGGCAACACTCATATTGCGCATGCGTCTTTAAATGAGGGACCACCAAAAAGATGATATTATCTTTGGTGTCCCTCCAGAACAAACCCAAAATTTAACTCACACCGCAAACCAAGCGAGGCACTGCAGGCAGGCGCTCAGTAGACGACTCTCGGGAGCCGGCGTGTCCTGCGAATCCACATCCAACTTTCTAAGAAGTTGGGGGACCCCGACCAATCGCCTTTGGAACGCTGACGGTCCGAACCTTCCGTGCGTCTGACTTTTTCGCCTCTAGGTCCGCTATGTGTATGCCCAGTCAATCTCAAAAGCGGCCAATCCCCAGCATTGAATCGTTCTCGCGCGCAACCCATTGTCACGCTCTGTTCCCTCACCTTTCAAGGCATCCTGCCCCAGACCCTTTCTAGGGGCCGATGTCCCCATTGTCTTGTGGTTTTGTTTCGCCCCCTTTTTTCAACAAGCACCAGCGCCGGTTGATTCCACTGGCGAGCTACTCCGGGATACTCAGCGGGATACTCGGCGGGATCCACCGGCAAGACGCTCTGGCGGGATACTCGGCGGGATCCACTGGCGAGCCGCTCTGGCGGGATACTCGGCGGGACTGGCGAGCCGCTCTGGCGGGATACTTGGCGGGATCCACTGAGCAGCTCTGGTGGGATACTGGGCGGCGGGATACTCGGCTGCTCTGGCGGGATACTCGGCGGGATCCTGGCGAGCTGCTCTGGCGGGATACTGGGTGGGGCCGTTGTTTAGAAGCATCGCAAACGCGGAGTCCAACATAAAAAAAATCTAACAACCCCTTCTTGTCGGGTGGGGAAAAAAACTTCTGGCTAGCACTCAGGCTGCCAGCCCCCCTTCGCAAACATTGTTCAGCTGCATAGAACCACAGAGGGCAGCGCCTCTGCTTTGTCTTCTTGGTTTGACCCGTCGCCTGCTGCACAACAACCGGCTGTGTCTGAAGTGAAACAACCAAGCAAGGCGGACCTTGTTGGTAGGCTGCCAGAGCCCAAGATGTTTTCGACCGTTCAAACTCCAAGCTTCTGGTGAGCCTCTGCCTCCTCCCTTGAACGGGAGTTTGCACGAACTACAGAACAAAACTAAGGCGGGTTAATGATGAAGACGATAACGGCAAAACATTAGCACACAACGATAAGTTTCCATCAGCAAAGCATGTGCAAATTTAGGCTGTCCTTGTGGTGTTCCTTTCAAACCTGAGAAAGGGTACCCTCAAAAACAACACACACACACACACACACTTAGGTGGTTCCGAAATGTTTCTCTGGAGCTCAGCACAGTTCGTGCGAAGCATGATTGGGTTCTTGCGAAGCATGATTGGTGTGCGGCGTTGCTTGCAGATTCACAACCGGTCGGGGCTGCGTATTCGGGTACCTCTTGCTTGCCTGAATGACAATGCAGCCATCTGAAATCAAAGGAACTTGTGAGGGTAAAGTATATCGTTCCCATTGCCCTGCCTACCCGGCTCGCAACCCAAAAATCAAGTGCTTTCCACCTGACAATGACAACTTCCGCCAATGTTGCTGTGTCAGTTGAAGATAATGGGTCATTTGGGCTGGTAGGCGACCCGCCCAATTGATTCACCAACCAGGGCAAAACGGGACCAGGCTGCATTTGCCCGCTGCTCGGGAAGGCCAGAGGACAAAGAGGACTCCGACCATGGTTGGCTGAAACTAGACCCACTGGGTCAGGCCCAAAATTGTGCTCGGGCAATCTCTTGGTGACATCCCTTTGTGAATATCTCGCAGACGTGATGATTAAAAAAAACAAAAAACTTCGCTATATGCTTCCGGGAATGAAGCAACTATAGGTTGGGATGCGGTTCCTTGTCACTGCACATGCGTGGCATGCTTGCGTGCCTTTTTGCTGCGTCTTTCGTTTCAAGCGCGAGTGTGTGAAGCCAAGCTGGCTGGTTAGCCAGTCGACTACATGGCCAGCTAGTTAGCTAGTTAGCTAGATGACTGGCTAGTTGTTTTGCCAGTTCGAGAGTTGGCTTGTGAGCTGGGTATCGAGAGTCATAAAACTAGCAGCTAATTGGTTAGATAGGCGGAAAAGTCGCCAGATAGACAAGCTTCTATTGAGCTACTTCTGCGATAGTTCCTTGGTTAGTCAGTGAACCGGTTAGTTGGTCAGCTAGCTAGCTAGCTGAAGAGATTGCAAAAAAAATCAGCTGACGGTTGACCACCCCAAGTTGTGCAGATGGTTCACGCTCTGATGGTTGAACACCAGATGATTGCGCGCGCAAACTGCAAGCCGCCAAAACATAAGCGTCGCGACCGAGGTGGCTTGCTCACCTGGGGAGGAGCCGGATTCATGAACAGGGCCACGTGTTCGATTTCCCGGCTCTTGTGCACCTCATGTGTTCGCTTTGTCACGCCCAACGCATGCAATTCCAAGAGACATCCAAGCTCGATTCGCTAAACTTCCTTTGAGCAGCGGGTCAAATTACCTGCTAATAGTTACCAACAATCAAGAACACATTTGCTGCTAGAGTATCCCACAACGTTTGACATCAATAGGCATTCTAGCTATTTAGGCCCAAGCCAGTGCCCCCCTTCTCCTGAAGCAGCGAGGCCAGCAGCTCCGCCTCCACTGCCATCGCCCGCTCCGAGGTCCTGCTGGATGCCGAAAAAATTCATGGCTTCCGTTCATTTTTTGCAAAAAGGCACTCAAACATGAGAATCTAAACTTGGCTCATGCCATATGCAGTCTCATGGGAACCCCCCATGGGTGGTTTCCCTTTGACACGCATTGCCTCTAGAATCCCAGACGGATTTCATGGGAAGAAAAGAGCCCCCATTGTATTTATTCTTCCTAGTTAAAAGGAGAAGAAGGGCATCACCGGGTGTCTTCGGAATGGGGCCCTAGTTCCTCCTTTTGCATGAAGCCAGGAACAACAACCACATGTTGAAACCGGGAGGTCTCTTCGGCGAACTCTTCCGGGCACAAGCGAACTTGCGCCATCTCAGGCGCCAACCAGGTTGAAACAACGATCAGTTCGTAGGTGGAATGGTCTGGGAAGGGTGACCAAAGGCGATCCGGCGATGCTCGTGAAGTGTGAAGCATGCGAGACTCTCACTAGTCACAGCCGCCCTCCTTGAGCTTGTATCCAACAAATCATGTGGATCTGCTTTGCCACCCTTCTAGTGTGAGCCCTGGCTCAACTTCCCAGAGGGAGCCCGCTTTCACGGGGGGGAACTGTCTCCCTTGGAAGTCGGGGTCGCTTGCGGAACCCGACGAAAGCCCCCAGCTGGCTCCGATCGGCCCGCCTGCCGGCTTCATAGCTACACAAAGCCACAGTCAAGGACTCCGAGGGCACCCGAAGGGATGCAGTGCCTCCCTGCAGATTGACCTTGGAAGATGAACAAAAAAATATCACGCGCAGAGTCGGCGCTCTTTCTGGCAAGTACCGGTTCCTTCCATGGTCCAGAGCCGTCGAAGAAAAGGGGAACCGTCTGAACGGAAAGCCGAGAAGTCAATTGGCACCATCATCCCTTTCGAGTACGCCGTTGGGGTTGCTTGCCAAGGCAAAAGGCCTTGCTGCATGCGACCCACAAAACTACTCTTTCAAGAGCTGGACGTGGAAGGTGTCCCTGCACACGATTCAAATGGAATGTTTACATATGACCAGAAGGGGGCCCTTTGGCTGAAGGTGCTCTGACCTCAGCTCACCCCGTCAAAACTTCTGAAAGCCATGCACCCATGAACACCGCCGTTTGAGGGCGACATCTGCCTTCTGTATGCATCAAAATTGGAGACCCATCCAGCTGCTTCCCACGTGAACTGTCCCCAAGAAGTTCCACGGCCGCTCTTCCCTCGAAAGAAAGCCCCAAGCCTGCTTGCTGAACTTTCCTGACAACACCTAGCACCCCAATTCGGTCTTGGTGGCCGGTAGACAAGCAGGCAGGTTGGCTTTGAACCCATCCTAATGAACTGAGGAAAGCACAGCTCTGAAGGTCAAAGACTCCCGCCCCGAGCCTGCCTGGATCTCCCCTTCCTGGATCTCCCCCTCCTCCTTCTGGGGCAGCATGCACCGCGTCTGTGGGGCCAGAAAGTCCAGGATCCCTGACCAGCGACTGGCCGATAGCTTGACTTGAGCGGAAGCCAGCTACAGCAACACAAGGGTGCTCGGGTGAGGCAGGCAGCGTTGTCATCTTCAAACAACTTTCGCAGCACGAGAATCGGGTGGTCAACAGCTTCACTCAGAAAATGACATCAGCTTCTGAGTCGCCCTGAAGCAAACAGCTAGAGAATTGTCTGGGCGGTGTTGGAGGCAAGGTTGAAACAGCACAAGCATCACCAGCACCAACAAACGTCAATACAAAATGGAGAGGCATGGAAGGAATTGCATTTGGGCATCGGCTAAACTGCCCAAAGAATTGAGCATCGAGTTGCGACCAGTTTTGTTTGTACACCCAAAAGGCTCCTAGCGAAAGTCTCTCATGCACACAGATGTTGTGTCGCTACTTGGACTCCCGGAGCTCGATGAGAACTGTGAGGCTGTGTCACACTTCGGACGCTGACCTTTCGCCTCACCCGTGCGAGGTATGACTTTTGCTCACTGTGTCTGGAACGTGTTCCAAATCAATCAATTGTGTTGCAGCAAACAGTCAGCGCAATTTCGATATGTCTAGAACTTGCAACACAATTAAACAACGTTGCTCGCCGAAACTTGCACGACATCGAGGAAAACCGCTGCACAAATGGTTTGCACTGCTTCATTGCCACTTTCCAAAAAAACATGTTGTACTTGTCTTCTCTGGAGCCAAATGAAAACCGGAAGGATCATCACTGAGTGTCTTGGATTGGCTCGCAAGCAGTGTACCACTGAGCAACAGTCAAAGCCTGGCTGAGTTGCCAAGCCAGGAGTTGGCTCCCTAACACTATGGCAGTCACCCGCCCGTCTCAGTCGCTCCTCTGAGGGTCACCGTGTCGGCGTTCATCGTGGGACGGAAGTCTCTACACGGCCGAAAAAGAGATGAAACTGCGGAGAGTTGCGCGGCAGGTCCCGTCTGAACGCGCCAAACGCAGCTGGCTGTGCATATGAGACATGCTTCAAACATGCTGCCCCTGCATTGGACATGGGAATATGTGTGAGCCCCCTGATCTTGACAATTTTGGCGAGTCCCCTCATGTGCATCCCAGGTTGAGCATAGACAACTGGAAATGTTGACCGAGCCTCATACGGCGTCTTTCTCAAGTTGTCAGTGGGTGCCGTCTTGGGGGGGGGGACTTTGACGAGACCCTATCGAAAACTCGAGCTCGATGATTCACATGGTTCACTCCATTCGCTGGGGATCTGCCTGAAACGGGTCAATCTAGCGCCAATCATCTGGATGGTCGCAATTGGATGATACCTTTAGGGGTTGTTCACCGCAGTTCCTGTGTGAGCGTCAAACGTGAAAATAGCACACAAGGCACAAATTGACGGCCCTGCTAATTCGGAAAGCCAGCTCGGCAAGATCGCATCATATACAGGGCAAGTTCCTCTGTACCTATATAGGCAACCTGCGAGGTGTGACCCCCTGATAAAGACGCCTCAGTTCAACCAGACGTCCAGCTGCCGTGGGAAAACAACTGCATTTGATTGTTGGTTACGTCACCTTGATGCAGCGAAACCCTGCAGTTTTGGTTGAGGTTTCGCAGAGATTGCGAGGATTTGGCAGGCGCTCGTGGCTGGCTGTGACTGGTTTCGCTGATGTGAAGTGTGCCAAGCTCACAAACAAATACATACACTGACACGCAATCAAGCGCAAGAACACAATCCCCCCACCAGAAAAAATGCATAAACCAGCAATATAAAGCTGGAAAAATACATATATATATATATATATATATATGTATATTCGCAACGGTGCGAGCTTCTTTGCATAAACAGTTCTGGAGATTGTTGACCCAACTGATCGTCAAACGCAAAACTTGCATAAACATTGGCTACGCCAGTGCACTTAGAACGGTGGATCTAGTCCTGCACCATAGTTGCCATCCAAGCATCCAACAACCTGGAGACTTCAAACTGAACCTAGTCCAAGCGTCCCATCCCCGGTTTCCGCTCTTGTGACGGAGTGTCCTTCCAAGTTGCCAACCCACCGCCAGACGAGAAACTTCCTGGGAATCCCAGAATGAAGAATTCACGGAACCCACTCATCAGCCAGGCATATGAAGATCCAAGGTTTTGGCTCCAACATCTTGCCGCTTCTGTTCTACTCCCTTACGGCCGTGGACAAAGAGCGGGTTTGGCCCAGGGACTTCCATTCCTCCGGTCACGCGAACAGCTGTCCCGCGGCCTTTCCCACATACGCCCCAGCGCCGTCCTGACCTGAGATCGCGGGACCGATAGGGCATGGTCGCCCACGGCAAGGCATCAGGAAGCAAGGCGAAGCAAGGCGAAGGGTGGCCTTTGCAAACTTTGCATAAGCGACCCGAACGAGAGGAACGGGAGGTCTTCTGAACAGCCGCAAAGCTGGTGTCTGCCTGGCCACTACCAAGAAAAGGGCCTGTTTGAGGTCGATCCTTGACCCCTGGCTCAGGCTCCACGACTGCTTTAGATACTACCGGGAGAGGATACCAAAGGGACAACGTCCCAAACCTTTGAGATCCTTTAAGGTTCATCCAACGAAAATTGGAACACTTGGCTCCACTGGTAGGGTGCCAGAAACTGCAGGGGTAATATGCTTGCAGGTTTCGATTTGGCAATTAGCAGGGGAGAAACCGTTCAGGTCAGATCCGGAAGCAGTGGATCCTACAATAGGCTCGCCTCTCAGTGGATTTCGTGCAAATGGACATATCCAAGATTTCAGTACAATGTTCTTGGATTGCAGTGAGTCATCTTCTCTAGTATCCCTCCTTTGCAGCGAGACCCTCACAGACTCATCCATACAAGACTGAGCCGCGCCATATATCTCCGTCACTGCCGGTGCCTCTGAGTTGGTCGTTTCCGGCAAGACCGGCCAGATGTTGGGCCATGTTGACTCGCTGCTTTCGTGTGGAACTTAGTTTGTACACCAACAGGCGGCTGCATTTATGTTCAGAACTGGCAGCAGTCGGACGCAGCGAGCAAGCGCTTAGCTTTTTCCACCTGACCGGTTGCCGGCGGTGACAGCGCGCTTTGCCTGTGCCGGATCGCCACTCTGCACAAAGAGACGTCTGAGTGGGAAATGGCAGACAACAGTCAGAGGAGTGGCAAGGGGAACAACTGGCACATCTGGCTTGGCAATGGGATGTAGCAAGGGTGTTTAACCAATATCCCAGGCAAAGCCTGTGGCCTTCAGCAAGATAGGTGCCACAAGACAGGAACCAGTTGCTGTCTTTGTTCTCGTGGCTCAAGGGTGTCAAGCATGCGCCTCCGGTGCATCGGCTATTCGCACCTTCCTGTTTGGCGTGACCCTTGGAGCGATTTGCCAACCGGGTCGCCCTTAGAGCAGGTGGCCGTCGGGACTTGGAATGATGCTCCTTGCAGGTGTTCGGGGGGGGCAGGTCTTTGAACTGGCATCGCTGTGCCTTCTTCGGACATGCTTTGGCCCGCAAAACGATCCCTTCCAGTTTAAGGTCACCTGCAATTTCGCTCAAATTTGGCCCATCAACTTCCTTACATGAGTTGCCGATCCCCAAGAAACAATCGCAAAACAGGACTTGCTGAAAATACGCGAGGACCCGACCCTGCTTAAAGCACCTCAGATGCCGCCAGCGCCATCCTGAGAGCAACCACTTCGAGCAAATGCGGCTCAATCACGCACCTTCCACGAACAAACATGGGAGGCTGACTGGAGGTCCGCGAAGATCGTTTTCCCTTTTGTTGCGAGCTTTCTTCTGCTTGAGAAGCTGGGGTGTATGGCTGAGAAGAGGCGGTGCCTTTATGAAACTGGCGCCATGGTCGAAGCCCCGCGAGTGTCCTGCTTCAGTGTGGCATGTCCCGACCTCAACTCCCTGCAAATTGAACGACACACCCTGACCACAGCATCGCGAGCATGCCTCTTTAGCTCCGCAACATTGCGGACAACACAACTTGGGCGTGTTCGAAAGTGAATCCCTAAACTTGATGCCTTTTCAAAGGGTTGAAACCCAAAGGAGGCCAGCCGCATGGAGATCATGGCGCGCCTTCAAAAGTTGCCGCTGTCTGAATCCGGCTGGGACGCTCACCCTCTGCTTCGCGATGGTTTGGGACCCGTGTTGCTGCCGTTGGGCTCTGGGCAACTTGTCGAGTGCGCTTGCGCACTCAGTGACGGAATGCATCCCTTTGGTCTTAGGGGATGGGCCCTTTCATCGCGGGGGCAAGCACTGTATGATGGGCACTTAGCCTCTCGTTTGCAGCTGCCTTTTTCGGGGAAAATTGTCTTTCAGGGCGCTTGGTGCGGAATCTACGCGGTTGTCTTCTGCTCACCAAGTTCTTGTGGTTCAGAGCTTTCGGGTTTAAGATTAGGGTGTTTAGCTTGTTCCGAAAATAGGGCATTTAGTGATGGTGCAGCAACGCCGCGCCCCTTGCGTCCTTGAGCCATAGTGGCAGGCCACATGAAGTTTGAGGAGATCCTCGCCCGCTACACAGCAAAATCAAATCGGTTTTATGTCTTTTCGGGGCAAGGGTTTCTAGGGTTTAGGCACTTGGAAGGCTTGGGGGATGTTTAGTTTAGGTTGTTTAAGATGTAAGGTCTATGGTTTAGCGTCTCGGGGTGTTTCAGGTCTAAAACGCACAGTGGACAGCCGCGAGCCATCAAAAACCTCGCTTGCGCCAAGGCTTACGCGACTTCGTGGACAATTTGTACCTTTTGCCCCACGATCGAAGTCTGCATGGCAAGCGCCCCCGCTGTCCCCCGTTTTCGAGAATTCTCCGAGGCGCACCGTTCCATTGCGGCGGCACCTCCCTTTGGCCCAGCTCCACTGAGGTGACGGAGGTCCGACCTTGACTCCAGGTCAAAATCAGCTCAGGAAAGCCCTTGGCCCTGCAAGGCCTCGAAAAAAACCCTCAGGTTGAATGATCTGGGCTCCATCGTGCCCAAAGCAAGGCACCAAAATTGGCACAAACAAGTCTGACTCTTGGCCTGATTTTCCCACACCCTGCTTTGTCCATCCAAGGGAAGCATCTACGAATCCAGCTTTTCGTTCCTGAGCCCTGTGGCTTGCCAACCTTTACATCTCATTCCAAGTGGTTGGGCAAAACGAGCGTCCAGCAGCACATAGATCCAAACCACGCAAAAGGGTCTAAGTTGAAGGAGTCTCATTCATCAACGGCATCCCAAAGAAAAAAGGAAAAAAAGGATCTGCTGCTCGGTTCGTCGTCCATTTCTGAGCTACGCCCACACGACTCCGCCCACGCCTCGGAAGGACCGGCCCCGGCGGCTGGAGGGGCTCCCGGTGCTGTAGGCGCCCGCCACGAAGGAGTCTCCGGCAAAGGAGCGGCTCGCCTCCTCGATCCCATGGGAAGGCATGTGTCATCCATCGCGTGTAGATCTCCGTATATATATATATATACATATATATATATATATTATATATATATATACATATATATATACATATATATATACATATATATACATATTCGCCTATATATATATATATGCCTATATACATATATGCCTATATACATATGCCTAGACAAATATGCCTATATACATATGCCTATACATATATGCCTATACATATATATATATACATATGTGTGTGTGTGTATGTGTATGTTATATTCTTATACAAAGACAACTGTTTTCCTCTTGGACGGTCAGGGCAACCCTTTCCCCTCCTTAGACACCTTCAGGGGAAATGTCACTCATGACAAACATAAGGCTCGCGGCTCGCATTGAATAGCTTTAAGATAGACTGAATTTAACACAACTGGAAATTCGAGCTACAACGCAGAACAATCAAGACGAGGTTTATGAATATGTCCACCTTATCCGAAGACGGCTGAGCCACCAGAAAAATACTGTCTTTTTCGGCAGGTCAAGCCGAATGGCGAGCCACATGGATAGTGTTCATTTTGCATTCCTGGAAGGCGCACCGCGCACCTGGCAAAATCTAGCCTGTATGATACGGGGCCCAGAACGTGCGACTTGATGCCAGAGAAACAAAGCAAAGTAAGGCAAGTCGGCGCATCTTTGGACGGTTGGGAACCTTCACAGCTGGTATCGGCCCACCCATGAGGGGGTCCATCACTTTGACTTACAGCCACTATCTGAATTTGTGGGCGGGAGGGCATCCATGTACTGAAGGATCAATTCTCGCTGAAGTGGCATGCTTCACACCAAATTGCAATCAATACGAATCCTGATTTCACGGATTCTCACGCACGCTTTGACCATCCTTCTCATGGATACTTACCAGTCATGCGTCGCACAAACTCTTGTGTGAATCCTTGCTTCAGGCCTTGGGGACAAACCAAAGCTATCATGTACCACTTCTACCCACCATGCCACTTGCATGGCTATGGAACGAGTTGGACCTGTCCAAAAGGCAACGGCTTTCAGAACCCTGCCCCAAATGGACGAAACATCCCGCTGGTATTGGCTTTGCCTGATGAGAGGCCGTCAGGAAAGCAAAGAAGCCCCCCCTTGACGGGCCCGAGGCGCGCTGACGGTATCCACCTCGAACTGGACGTCCTCTGCGACGAAGTCCCCGCAGTTCAGCTGGAGAAACTTTCGGATCACCTGGGCGAGTTGAACCTGAAGTCATTGGACTGGATATCATTGGCAGCGCGGACGCTTTCCCGAAACAAACCAGGCAGAGCTCAAATCTAGTGGCCTTCAGGCCAACCACCGAATGGAAAATCTCTGTTCGTGAGCCACAAAAAAATGCGTACCTAACCAGCACAGTCAAAGGTCATCAATACCTACCAAGCATCCAAGAAAGCTCTCGCATACTCTCTCCCTCACATGCTGACTTTCTCCTCGCACAAGCTTCCTCCTCTTAGGTTGCTTGCAAAATAATGGGGCAAGCGGAGTTCAGAGCCAGGCACTTGAAAGGAACCAGCCGGGTAAGTTGCAACCCCCCGACAGCTTGAAGCGCCGGATCTCTCGCCGTCGGCACGGGAGACACTGCGGGCCAGGGTACAGCAGCCGACAAGAGGGCTGTGCAGTTCAGCAGCAGCAGCGCTGCCAGAGACCGGCGGACCACCAAGAGGCACCGCTCCTTTCGCCGGTGACGAAACTCGGCAATGGACACGGGCGGTCTCTTGAGGTGCTGTATTGGACACGTTATTCTCTTAATAAGCATCACATAACTTAGTTTAAGGCTTACCAGAACCCCATTCTAGTTATTATTTGCCAGAAACCAGTCAGAGGTGCAAGCCAAGGTGAAGGCACCAGCGCAACTCTGCGTTAGGCATAGAGGTGGACAAGGCCCACATTGACCCATCTGCACGCGATCTGCAGCTTTAGAGGCAACAAAGGGATCGAAAAGTGCCATGTGTAAGACAAGGGAATGGTGAACCCTCAGCCGCACCGCCTCTTGTGCTCAGACAGAAAGACTGCTCAGAAGGAGGGCCGGCCAGAGAAGGGAGCATGTAGCATGTTACCTCAGGTTCTCTGCTTGGGAAGACCTACATGGTCCAAAAGCGTGGTCCCCATGCAATAATATATGCGAACCAAGAGAAGGGGAGAATCAACTGCCATCGGCTTAGGGCCCAGGGCTTTCAAAAGCGGGCGTGTCGAAAAACACGCGGCACTTAGTGTACACCAGGCAACCAGCTTTCTGACAAACAAGGTCAAGAACCAGTTGGTGAAAGTTCTGCCACCTCTACGCCCTGAAAGCCCAAGGCTAAAAGCCAAAAGCTTGGATGTCATTCCAGGAATCGCATCCCAACCGCGATTCCGCAAGCAGTTTCGGGCTTCGACAATTGCTCGATGGTCACAAGCATCACCTAATCTCTGCCCGTGATATCGGCGAAAGCCCAGAATTAGTCCTCGGCTAAGCTCTCTATTTCAAGCAAGAGAACAGCTTGACTTGGCCGACCCGTCCGTCCTCCACGGGACCGTTCTCCTCGCCGAAGCGGAAACACTCGTACTTCTCCATGTCTTTGTGGAGATTCCTCAGAGCCCCCACCCCCGACTAAACAAGCCTCTGAGCGCCTGCTTGGATAAAGCATGCGAAGCCTGGCTCAGCAGCTTGCGTCGAAAAGCAGCACCTCACCATCTTTTGCTTCCTGTGGGCTCCCCCTGAAAAAACACGGATGGGATGGGGGAGTCTCTCCGTTCTCTCGGAGACCACGCCAAACAGTTGCAAGTGCAAACCCCCTTTTGCATAAAGGTGGCAGTTGAGACAACCAAAATGCAACCAACCAACCGACCGACCCACCGACTGACCGACCAACCAACCAGCCAACCAAGCAAGCAGCAAACGAGCAAACGAGCAAGCAAGCAAGCAAGCAAGCAAGCAAGCAAGCAAGCAAGCAAGCAAGCAAGCAAGCAAGCAACCAAGCAAGCAAGCGAGCAAGAACCACGCAAACAAACAAGCAAACAAACAACCAAGCAAGCAACCAAGCAACCAACCAACCAAACAACCAATCACCTGCCCAAGCAATCAAGCAAGCGAGAAGGCAAGCAACCAGGCAACCAAGCAACCAAACAACCAACCAACCAACCGACCGACCAACCAACCAACCAACCAACCAACCAACCAACCAAGCAAGAAACCAAGCAAGCAAGCAAGCAAGCAAGCAAGCAAGAAAGCAAGCAAGCAACCAACCAACCAACAAACAAACCGACCGACCGACGGAGCGAGCCAGCAAGCAAGCAAGCAAACAGCCAGCCAGGCCAGCCATCCAACCAACCAACCATCCAACCAACGAACCGCCCAGCCAACGAACCAGTCAACCAGCCAACCAACCAGCCAACCAACCAACCAACGAACCAACCAAGCAAGAAACCAAGCAAGAAACCAAGCAAGCAAGCAAGCAAGCAAGCAAGCAAGCAAGCAAGCAACCAACCAACCAACCAACCAAGCAACCTGGCAACCAAACAACCAAACAACCAAACAACCAAACAACCAAACAACCAATCACCTGCCCGACAAACAACCAAGCAATCAAGCAAGCAACCAACCAAGCAACCAAGCAACCAACCAACCGACCAACCGACCAAACAAGCAACCAAGCAACCAACCAACCAACCAACCAAGCAAACAAGCAAGTAAGCAAGCAAGCAACAGCCAGCCAAGCAAGCAAGCAAGCAAGCAACCAACCAACCGACCAACCCACCAAGCAAGCAGGCAAGCAAGCAAAGCAAGCAAGCAAGCAAGCAAAAAAGCAAGCAAGCAAGCAAGCAAGCAAGCAAGCAAGCAAGCAAGCAAGCAAGCAAGCAAGCAAGCAAGCAAGCAAGCAAGCAAGCAAGCAAGCAAGCAAGCAAGCAAGCAGCCAGCCAGCCAGCCAGCCAACCAACCATCCAACCAACGAAGCGCCCAGCCAACCAGCCAACCAACAAACCAACCACCCAACCAACCAACCAACCGAACAACCAGCCAACCCGACAGCCAGCCAACCAACAACCAACTAAGGGTCACCAACTGTGAGACAACGCCTACTCTAACATGCGCTGAAAAGGAAAGCAAAGAACAACATGCGCGGACGTCTCCGCTGCCCGGCTCCCCCGTCCCTCAGCCTCAACATCTCCCAGCAACTAGAACAACCGGTACAGCATTGCTACTTACAATATGGCAAAACACAATTCAAAAAATGGTGCCTAGACTGGAAACGTCTAAAACATGAGCATTTTCCAAAGTCCGAAAGTTTTGGAGCAGCCCCCCCTTTGTTCTTTGCCGTGGCACACCAGGAGGTGAATGGGGCAGCGGTTGGCCGGATGACATTCGCCAGAGAAGCTGTGGGGGTGAGGCATCACTGGGTGCTGCAGCTTGCAGACCGTCATGTTTCCGCCTCAGCTTTGTATCTCGGCCCAAATCTGGAGTATGCCAAAAATAGTGTGTTCAGAGTCTGGCTTTGTTTAGGCAACCCCAAATTTTGGAGGGTGCGACAGTTGCGCACGACCCTATCTGACCGTTGCATTTGACCCTACCCCGCTTCGACCGCGGGAAAAGACACCTACGACCCTGCCCTTCTTTGTAATTCTGCACTGGGGCCACGCAAAATCCATGCGTCACACTTAACCCTTTCCCACACAAGTTTAGGTTTAGCGTTTCCAGGGTTTAGTTTAGGGTTTAGGTTTAGGGCCTTTTCGGGTATAGGTGTAGGGCTGTTAGGGTGTGTTTATGTTTAAGGTTTTTAGGGTTTGGGTTTGGGTCTTCTGGGTTTAGGTTTGGCCCCAAACCACTGGCTCTGCGCAGGGCCAGGGCAACGGCCGACAGAGATTGAGGCAGGGATAAATGTGCCGGTTCCGCCTTGTGCAGGAGAACATGGCCGTCCTGGCTCGTCATGAAAAGATGAACGAAGATTCTGGCCCCAGCAAAACAACACACCGCGCATTCTCAGGGCGTTCCATCTTTTTCCCGAGCCACGCCTTGAACGACAAATTTTGGGCCAGGGTCCTTTGGCGTCCATATCCCCCAAAAAGTCAACCGGGCACCGTTCCCAAATTCATCGGACCTAGGCGCAGGAGCCCTCCTGGGGCGGGCCAGGGATGGGCGCCAGAAGCTCCAGCCGGAGACCCCCGCAGCCGCGCGCGGAGAAGCACTCTTGGAGATGCAGCTCCAGCTCCTCATGGAACTTGGACCCCGCTGGCTTCCACTGGGGCTGGACCTGACTTTTTTTTTGACCCCAAATCGCGATCCAGATCATGTAGTCATTTAGATCCCCGAAAAACAACAGGGTGTTTCAACTGTGTTGAGCCGTCCTTTAGTCTTCCCAAAAAGGGTGCCAAGCCAAACAAAAACAGACCCGGATTGGATAGGGAACCCCGCAAGTGGCTTCGGTCTTCCTATGTCTCCCGAACTGAAATAGGTTCTTTTGAGGGTACCTGTGGGCTTGTGTGGTTTTCTCTGTTTTCCCACCAATTGAGGTTCCTCCAAAGAGTGGTCACCCAAAAATGGTGACGGTTTCGTTTTGGGATCCCTTTAAACACCAACCAAAGGGCGTCCGCCATTCTGCGAAACTCTAAATGGTTGGAACCCCCTGAATAGCTTCAGTGTTCCTTTCGGTTTCCCGACTTAAACCAAGGGTGCCAAGCCTCTAAAACAGCTTTTGCGGACCCATTTGTTGGTCTGTGTTAAAAGGAAACCAAGAGGAAAACCACCATTTTGGGGGTCCCCTAAACGAAGACAGACCCAAATGGGTATGGAGCGAAAGACATCAAATCCCATCCAAATGGATGGGGATCCTAAGTGCTTGGTCCGTTTGGATCGCACACCATCCAAAACACGTCAAGCACGAAACTCCAAATGACCCCCAAGGTGTGTTCAAGGACCGACCTGGAGAAAAAGGACGTGACCTTGTGAGATGATTGAACGACCAATGGGTAACTCCAAAGGCCGGCTTTGAACAAGTGAAACAAAAACGAGTTGAGAACGTACACCGATCTCCAAAGCAAAAACGCCCCAATCGGACTCGTTGCAGCCGGAAAATTCATAACAACTGAAAGTTTACGGGGTTCAAGAAGCCAAAACCTGGGCGTTGATCCCTCGCCCCGTCAGACTCCGGGAGTGGAGTCCTGGAAGGGCAGTGAGGCCCAATCCCAGTGGTCCAGGATGCGGCAGTCCTACCAGCGACCAGCGAGAGGTCAATTCAAACGTGGGGTGTGCCACAAACATATGAGCCATGGTCAAAACTCATTATGCCTACGGTCATGGTTTCCTTAATAGGAATCATTATGATGGGTATCAAGGATCCTTACTACCAGGTGGATGGAACATATAGGTGTCGCTCAAGATTAAACAGCTTGGTTTACGCAGGTTTTAGTCCTTTTCTCCATATACCAAGGTGCAATGTTGGTACGTGCTTTTGAGCCACAGCCATATGGGGTCCGCCTCGGCTTCCCTTGCGTGGCCTATACGCTTTTTGCCCTGTGCCCAAAGCTTCCGGTCCACAGACTGCAGCGACTGGGCCAGCTCCATCTGCACCGGCAGCTCGAAGCACGAGGAGTGCTCCGACACCAACTTCACGCCCTGCGAGTTTGAAGTACCCCGGATCTGCGAGACATGTGTGGGCCGAGCTGGCTTTAAGCTGCCCAAGCTTGGCTTTCAGCTAATGGTCTATTGTGTTTCGCCATTGATAAATCGAGCAAAGGGGACCTGCAATTTGGAGAGACAGAGACCCACAAAAAAAGACGCATACACAAAGCAAAGGAGCTCAAGGCGCAACAACCACAAAAAGGTTTGGCAACCCGCCATTTAGCGACGTTTGGCCCATCCGCAACCTGTAAGCTCATCATTCCAGTTGAAGCCCTACATGCGGCTACACGCTGCTCACCCTCTGAGTGCCCGTGCGCAGGCCGAGCAAGTCGTGAGCTCGTAAGATAAGTAGGCTTTTTTTATTGGCGGGCTCTGTTCTACACGCGGGCAGAGGACGCAAACCCATTTTCTGCAAAAGCATTGCCTCATGTTGTGGTGCTCCTTCGCGAGAGCCACAAGCATGAGCAAGAGTAACAGGCAAAAAGAGCGGCCTTGATGCGCTTGAGACTGGATTGCAAGTTGATTGCTTCGTAGGGGGGCTGCCTGTGGGCAGCAAATTGGCGGCAACTGGCGTGAGCGGCCGTTGACATCATGAGCGGCCGTCGCTGTATCTGAGCCAAGACTCAAACTCACTAAGATTTTGAAGAAATTCCCCTGGAACGGTCAGCTGCGAGACCCTTGGAGACCTTTGATCACTTTTGACTGCAGCCCGATCCTTTAGAGTCCCCGCATCCACGGACCCACACCTCGCCTGGTCCAAGACTTTGAAGAGGTCAGGCACTGGCATGCCCCAGTCACTGGCCGAGTGGCACACGGGCCATGCCGGCCACGCGTTGCCGGGGGCCTTGCTTTCGCCATCCCCGAGCCGCCGGCCCATCACAGCGTCCCGGCCCTGTCGCCACGGCCGGGCTTTGCCAATGCATCCAGGGCTGCCAAGGGCATTCATGGTTTTCCCCGTCTAATGCTCTGTCCTTGGAAAGCGGAAAAAACAAAAACAAAAAACAGCAGAGGGCCAATCTTGACGCATTCTACAGAGGATTTGGCAGCAAATGTGTCTTGCAGTGGGTGTGGTTGATTGGAAAGAACAAATAGAGTTCCATAGAATTCCATAATTGCAGGGAGTGGTTGCACAAGTCACGTTGTTGTTGACCCACGTGAGGTTGCAACATCGAGTTGCTAAGCTACCTGCCTGCTCTGGGTGACACGGATGTTCGATCTAGCTTGGCGTCCGTGGGCTGTTGCTGTCGAGGCTGTCAGGTGACCCGGATGGAAATCCGCAACCCGCTCATACGCAGTTTGGTGGGGCAAGCAATGCTGAAACTGTGGTAGTGCAAAGTCCCATATTCTCTTGGACTTTTTTTTAATAGTGCTACGTTTCAGAGTCCTGTTCAAACAAGGGTTCAGACAGAGAAGGAGGAAGCCGTCATCCCACGATCCAAAAGCGGATAGCATTGAATCCTGTGCCCCCAACCCCCACTCCCCTCTCATTTGTCCGGGAGAGTCCTTGAGTGAGGATGCCGGATTCCTTTCAATGGGAACCTGACACCTTCAGGGATTCAACGACAACCGCGCAGCTCCGGACTGAAAAAAACGCAGTACGGAGAAGCTCCCATCCACCGGGGCCTCCAGGAAGTTATGCCACACCTCGCACTGCTGCCGCAGCCGGTCCACGGACTGCTGCGACCTCCGCATCCCAGGTGCAAATGAAAGGAAGGATGAGCCAGTCTCTGTGTCTGTGTGCAACCTGCAATTGGATCCTCGGAGGCAGCCTGTTGCACACGTAAGGCATCGAGAATCTGATGTTCCAAACAAGTATCATCGTCCACATGGCTTGCCAAATATGCTACCTACACGATGCTGCTCTGTAGGTTGTTGCCCTTTGAAGCCGCGCCACAAGCAAGAGTCAATCTTCACTGGCTGTCCACATGTGCGCTGACTATGCTGTTGTCCCAGCCCGCCCCTTGTACCAACTGCTGTGTTCGCCGATGTGGCTGTGGGTCAAAACCAATGGTACCATTTTGGGGTAGGTGCACCACCCATTTTAGTCTATTTTAGTGGGGATTGGGATGTTCATTGGGGGTACGGGCTTTTGACCCATGGCCATGTGCCAAACGTCAAAGACATGCAGCTTCAGGGGCGCGCGCGCGCGAATCCTGCCGAGGCTCGCCACGCGCCCCATGGCTGGCTCGAAACAAGCGCACTGGCAGAGGAGCAGCGGCTGCAGCACCACAAAGCTGAACAGAAGGTTCGTCGCCTGAAGCCGAGCTGGTACAGCAGAATCGTCGTGTGATTCAGCAGCGATATACGGCTGTGGGTCAAAACCCGTGAACATCAACATAGGTGGCAAATGGATGTTCATCCACCCCAAAATGGAGCCATAGCCCCATGGCCATACCAATTGATGGATAAGGATTACACTGCCCCTACATCCAAATTTCGCCCCGGCCTTCGGGCACTTCCTCAACCCCATCCCCAACCACGAGTTCCGGCGCTGCCCCGGCTTCACTCAAGCCCAGTGGGCTTTGCTGATCTTTCCTTCGCATCAGCCCTGGAAGCTCCCTGGTTTTGCCTCCAACTTTTTGGCAGGGCTTTTCCGGCTCGGGCAGCCCTCCCCCAGGCTGCTCCGCGCCCAGCCCGGCATCTTCTCCAGTTCCCCTAACAAGAAGGTTCTAACCTGATAGCCCCAAAAACAAATTGGAATTGCCTACGTTCAAAACCTCCAGTAAACTCCTACTTCTAAGCCAGCCAAAAGCATCCGTTTGATACTGGCCGAGGCGGGCAGCGCGAAGCGTTTACAACACAAACAGTAACTCAAAAATATGCAAACATGCATAAACATAGCAACCCTTGCCCCTGATGGAGCCACATGTTGTCAGTGTTCTCAAAGCCTGGCAAGTTGATGTGCCGCATGCAGCACGCCAAACATGCTGGGGTAAGGAGAAATCTACAGCCGCCGCCCCCATGGCCTTGAGTTTTGCTGCAGTCCCCTGGTCGCAGTTTCGGCTTAACAGGTCATAACTTGACGACGTTCTTGCAGTTGATTTCCTCGTTGCAATTCGGAGGCAGCGATGTCTTCACCCCCCTTGTTGATGTTGAGCACCCCCCACAGCGCCAAAACAGGCTCCCCCAAACCTCCACCTGTCAAAAATCCACCTAGCCCTCCTCATCCCTCCTCATCCCTCACCCCAAACGAGCACACGCGCGCGCGCGTCGCGATTCGATTCGAACTCCGATTTGCCCAGGGCCCGGCCTGCATGCAGTAGAGGCGCTTCACTGTTGTCACCTCCCGGCGCAAGACCCCAAGGCCGCCCGCCAGGTCCGAGACAATCCGCAGGACCAGCAGGAAGAGAATCAGCTCCCGCCCACCCCTCAAAGAAGTGGGCAATGGAACTGGGAGGTTATGTTGGCCCACCTTTGACCCACCTGTAAACGGGTCCTAACCGAGAATCGCTAATTTCGACAACAACCCGCAAGCAGGGACGCCTCTGAACATGCCCACACAGGTAGTTGATTGGATGTCAAGAGTCAAAGGCATGTTTGAAGATGATGATGCATTGTGTGGCTGCCACGCAACCTGAAAAGTCGAATACCAGGACAATCGGCGTGATTACTTGCACGTGCAGTCTTGCTTTGGATGATGTGCAATGACATTCGTGATGTAAAGCAATGCTGCGATACCTAAGCCCTCTCTGCCACAAAAGGAAGCAAGCCAACCGGACCAACAAAGCTGTCAAACCTGTTTGGAGGGCCCCAGGCACTTCATCCCCCCATCTCTTCGCCGGGCGGCGGCAGCCCGAGGTCCCCCAGAGCCTCAAAGTTGTAGAAGGGCCAACACAGCAGCAGAGTCACAACCACCTCCACCGCCAGCAAGCACTCGATTGTCCTCCAGGGCTCGGGAAGGAGCGAAACCATTCCCTGCATGCATCAATGAGTCCAGTCTTGCAGATCGCATGCAAATATTGCACTCTGTTCGCAGCTTTCTCCGCTGTGCAAGGGACCTGAGCCGTTCTTAGAGCGTTCGATGCTTAGGCAGATCCTGAATTGCTGGTTCGGTCGGCAACCCCCTGGTGGTGAAACCGCCGCTCCCTGCAAAGGAAAGCATACTGCTTCACTTTGCCACGGCACAATGTGCAATTGGCAATTTGATAGGGGATGCTAGTTAAGGAGCGCTGTTCATGAACAAGTTTGTCTGGGCAATCCTGCCTTACTTCTTTGGGCTACCTTGGTGAGTGGTTAGAGAAGCCTCTTGGACGGTCGGAAAGCAGCGCCGAAGCCATTTGAAGGGACCTAAGTCGGTTTGACCAATTTGCTCTGCCAGGGGCTGGGTCATGGGCAGGCCTTGACAAGGCCTTGGCAAGGGTGGGGAAAGGGCTAGTCCTCAAAGACTAGTCCTCAAAGACGTCGTCACCAGCTCACAATCGCTTCCAAAAGCTTGCTCTAGCCCTGTAGGCAAAAATCGGAGGGCGGGGAAGCTTTTTGGGATCTACATGTGTATGTATATATATATATATATGTACACAAATATACATACATACATACATACATACAGTACATTACATTACATTACATTACATTACATATTAAATTACATTACATACATACATACATTAAATTACATTACATTAATACATACATACATACATACATACATACATACATACATACATACATACATACATACATACATACATACATACATGCATGCATGCATGCATGCATACATACATACATACATACATACATACATACATACATACATTACATACATAACATTACATTACATTACATTACATTACATTACAATACATTACATTACATTACAATACATTACATTACATTACATTACATACATACATACATACATACATTACATACATACATACATACACACATACATTACATACATACATACATACATACATTACATACATACATGCATGCATACCTACCTACCTACCTACCTACACACATACATACATACATGCATACATAAATACATACATTACATTACATACATTACATTAATTCATTCATTCATTCATACGTACATACATACATATATACATTACATACATTACATACATTACATATTACATACTTTACATACATACATACATACATACATACATACATACATACATACATACATACATACATACATACATACATACATACATACATACATACATACATACATACATACATACATACATACATACATACATACATACATACATACATACATACATACATACATACATACATACATACATATACATACATACATACATACATACATACATACATACATACATTACATACATTACATACATACATACATACATACATTACATTACATACATACATACATACATACATACATACATACATACATACATACATACATACATACATACATACATACATACATACATACATACATACATACATACATACATACATACATACATACATACATACATACATACATACATACATACATACATACATACATACATACATTACATACATACATACATACATACATACATACATACATACATACATACATACATACATACATACATACATACATACATACATACATACATACATACATACACATACATACATACATACATACATACATACATACATACATACATACATACATACATACATACATACATACATACATACATACATACATACATACATACATACATACATACATACATACATACATACATACATTACATACATACATACATACATACATACATACATACATACATACATACATTACATACATACATACATACATACATACATACATTACATTACATTACATTACATACATTACATTACATTACATTACATTACATTACATTACATTACATTACATACATACATACATACATACATACATACATACATACATACATACATACATACATACATACATACATACATACATACATACATACATACATACATACATACATACATACATACATACATACATACATACATACATACATACATACATACATACATACATACATACATACATACATACATACATACATACATACATACATACATACATACATACATACATACATACATACATACATTACATACATACATACATACATACATACATACATTACATTACATTACATTACATTACATTACATTACATTACATTACATTACATTACATTACATACATACATACATACATACATACATACATACATACATACATACATTACATACATACATACATACATACATACATACATACATACATACATACATACATACATACATACATACATACATACATACATACATACATACATACATACATACATACATACATACATACATACATACATACATACATACATACATACATACATACATACATACATACATACATACATACATACATACATACATACATACATACATACATACATACATACATACATACATACATACATACATACATACATACATACATACATACATACATACATACATACATACATACATACATACATACATACATACATACATACATACATTACATACATACATACATACATACATACATACATACATACATACATACATTACATACATACATACATACATACATTACATACATACATACATACATACATACATACATACATACATACATACATACATACATACATACATACATACATACATACATACATACATACATTACATACATACATACATACATACATACATACATACATACATACATACATACATACATACATACATACATACATACATACATACATACATACATACATACATACATACATACATACATACATACATACATACATACATACATACATACATACATACATACATACATACATACATACATACATACACATACATACATACATACATACATACATACATACATACATACATACATACATACATACATACATACATACATACATACATACATACATACATACATACATACATACATACATACATACATACATACATACATACATACATACATACATTACATTACATTACATTACATTACATACATACATACATACATACATTACATTACATACATACATACATACATACATACATACATACATACATACATACATACATACATACATACATACATACATACATACATACATACATTACATACATACATACATACATACATTACATTACATACATACATACATACATTACATTACATTACATTACATTACATTACATTACATTACATTACATTACATACATACATTACATTACATACATACATACATACATACATACATACATACATACATACATACATACATACATACATACATACATACATACATACATACATACATACATACATACATACATACATACATACATACATACATACATACATACATTACATACATACATACATACATACATACATACATACATACATACATACATACATACATACATACATACATACATACATACATACATACATACATACATACATACATACATACACATACATTACATACATACATACATACATACATACATACATACATTACATACATACATACATACATTACATTACATTACATTACATTACATTACATTACATTACATTACATTACATTACATACATACATACATACATACATACATACATACATACATACATACATACATACATACATACATACATACATACATACATACATACATACATACATACATACATACATACATACATACATACATTACATACATTACATACATACATACATACATACATACATACATACATTACATACATACATACATACATACATACATACATACATACATACATACGTACATACATACATACATACATACATACATACATACATACATACATACATACATACATACATTACATACATACATACATACATACATACATACATACATACATACATACATACATACATTACATACATATAAATGTATATCTCTCCCCATCACGCGCAAATGTCCAGCTCTTCAATTTGGCATTGGTCAAATTCCCATCCTCTCCTTAATTCCTGTCTGCCAGCCAGACCTATCGAATGTCAAGACGGCGCTCGAGACCTTCCGCACCCATTCCTGCGGGAGACGTAGGGATCCAACCAGAGGCATCGATACTCCGCGGCGGTTTGCAGCTTCGCACAGCCCTCGCCGTCTTGGCAAAGCCTCGCACGAGTCAAGAAACAGCGCTGGTCCATGGGCACTCCAAAGGCTGCGGCTCTGGCAAAGGCCAAACATACTGTGGATGGACGAAATCCTGCACCACCTAAGAAACCCTGGCATCATGATTCCACGGTCAATATCAACAAACAATGGCTTCTCATGGTTCCAAAGCGGTGCAGGATTTCGTCCATCCACAGTATCTCGCCCCTTCCGTAGGGCCGAAGGAAAGGCGTGCACCTCTTCCCCACAAGAAAATGGAAGGGTCTCAATGAGATGACCGCACTCGTGCGAAACGAGCCACAAATCCAAAGCCCCGAAGCCACAGTCCAAATTCAGTACACTTGCATGTGGCGTCCAACCAAGTTCATGTAAGAAAAGAGTGCCGTGATCCACTCAGTGCAAAGGGCATGTCCGGAAAATTACCCTCCCAAAAGAGTGCCCGAACTTTCAGGCACCACGACCAAACTCGAAAAAGCGCTCCCACAAGACGGGTTCCCCCGGGGCCAGCAGAAAGCGGCTCAAACAGCCGGCACACAGTGTTTCAGCCACTCATTAAATTGGTTTAGGCCAGGCTGGATTAGAATGAGATTGACTAGATAAGTTGAGGCCTGATGAGATTGGATAAGACTCGGTTGGTTTAGATTGGATAGACAGGTACAAAGATTGATGTACAAACAGACAAACAAAAACAGGCAGGCAGGCAGGCCGGCCGGCCGGCAGAAAGGCAGGCGGGCAGGTAGGCAGGCAGGCAGGCAAATCACTGGATAGAGAACAGAAGTAAGATGAGACGGAAGAAGCGAGTCTGCACCAACTACTGTATTTCATTAACCTAAACTAAAGGATGCATAAGGACCTGCATCAGGAGCAAGCTCGATTTACCCCTAGGTAACAGAATATAGAACGCACATGCGTGAATGGCTAAATAGCCCAACAAAATGACCAAATGCAGAAACGGAAAATGTATAGATAGAAACACCGCGGCAAGAACAGCATGTCTCCTTCACCAGCACACACAAGAAAAGAACAAACGAACAAGCTCAGAGACAGCCGCGACAAAGACGACACACACGCACAAGCCCACCAAGGACTTTTCCAGAACATCGATGTCCTGCCCATTCAGGCCCCACCTTTGAATGCCGCTCAATGACTCACATTTACTGAATTTACTTCCCGTGTCTGATTCTGGCTCCTTTGGGGCAGCACCCTAGGCCAATGATTTTGTAGGCTCTCAAGCGAGACTGTCGATGCACATCGGCATGCGCTTGCCTCCAGCAGCAATCCACGAAGACGCGGCGCAGGTTCCAGCAACATGTGCACCGGCCCATGTCCCCATGGGCCCATGCGAAGGGCCCTGAGTTTGAAGGGTACGGGTTTTTCGCCTGACGGGCATGAATCGGATCCGATTCGATTCAAAAAACAGACCACCCGGAGTCCGGAGGGAGCGGGTCAAAGGTGGACTGGGATAGACTCGGGATGGTGATATCTCACCCTGAGGGTGCGCTCCCTTGAGGTGATGATGACACGTCTTGAACGCCAAACACGCAGACTCAGCACGTGCCAACTCCTGCACCATGGGGTGACTAGCTTCTTCATGCAACCTGCAACTCATGGTGCCCTTGCTATTGCCAGCAAAGTGAACCAAAAGAAGTACGCGGGAGACTGCTTAATGTCTTGGTCCCGTTGAATTGAATCGGTTTGAACAGCCGGTGCTTCTAATGCAACGTGATGGCTGACTTCTGTCAGCAAGCTGTCAGCCAAAAGTCCACGTGCAAAAGTGCCCCTCGGGAAGCTTTTGGCGAGACGCATCACGGAGGTCGCGGCTTGCTGCCCAGCATGGGGCACACCTGACCCTTAGAACAGGAAGTGAAAAAAAAGGAAAAAAAAAAAAAAAGAAAAAACGCTCTGAGAGTCCTGGCAACGAAAAAGGACCTAGCATACATTCCATTGAAGCCCATGGGGAGCAAAGGAGTTCCAGTTTCGTTCTGCGGTGAAACCGAGTGGGAAAGAATCTGTCTGGCTCTACTGTGAAAGGAAACATCCAAGATCACATGGTTTGGAAAGGACATCCACATCCAACGCGTCAAGGAGGTCAAAATTGGATCCAAATCTATCGGCGGCACCCTGAACTGGTTCTTTACGTCCATGTCTATTCGCAGGTCTGAAAGTAAAACTCTATGCTGAATGGGCCCTACTGGCCCAAATATTTCAGACCCTTAAACATAGATACCGTTTTTGCACATGGTCTGCAAAGGACATGTATCGCTTCCTTGTTGGGTTGATTGCCGTCAACTCAGGATCGACATGAAGGAGTCATGTACAAAATCGAACTGCGGCTGTGGCACGTCTTTTCAGCTGATTTGCAAGGGGCCCGATGCAAGGTGAGACCGCCCCCGGGTTTGCGCGTCACGGCTTCTCGCGCGGCGCGAGGCGCTCCGCGCTTCCAAGGAAGGTAGCGCAGATGTTGCCTGGCAAGCCGAAAGTCTCCAGACTGCAAATGATGGAGCAAACAACGTCAACATCAAGTCCTAGTTCCTGCCAGATCTTCGGGACTCGAGACAACGAAGCAAACGCAGCAGCATACTACCTTGGAGCTGAGTGAAGCCGTGAAACTTCCACTGCCCCTTCAATCTTTGAGGACAGATTTCGCCGCCATCCTCGAAACATCGTCAGGGCTCTAGAACCATCGGCTGCCACGCTGAAAAACTTCGCCATTCGCCCAATTGACCGTGGTTCCCAATGATTGAGCGGCACCCCCTGTATGAACTTCTTCCGCGCGGCCTTTCGTCGGGCTTCCGCGACTGCATAGACAGCAACCGCTTGCGCAGTGCTTCCGCGGAAAAAAAAAGAGGCTTCAGTTCGATTCTGCACTCGTTGGCAACCAGTTACGACTACGACTTACACCTTCCGCGAGCGACAACAAAGAATGGCCCAGCCCTTCGCGAAACCTTGCGCAACCCAGAAAAGCAAGACCATATTCCCTTACAAGTGCTAGTTTCCATCGCGCATAGGTTCTGGAACGCTGCACATTGGTTTTGTCACTTTGAACGCTGCAGATTGAAAATACGTCAAACATCCTGTCGCCAGACAACCAGTACGGCTAATTCGAGAAAAAACTGCCCGCGCCTGAGCTCACTCGCAGACCGAGTAGTACTCGCTCTTCTCCACACCTTGGATTCCCAAGATTGATTTCAGATGCTCTCGAATCTGGACCAGCTGTCATCAGCCACACCTGATTATCACGCTCATGTCTCTTGGCCCTTGTTGGGTTCCCGGCAAGCGGCATCTTCACCCACTCAGCAATACGTGCTAAACGGCACATCATGCGAGAATGTGACAAGTGAATCGGTATACCCCAAAACCGTTCCCTAGCCCCTTTTCCCTTGAAACACCTCACTGGCACAAACCCAGCCCCCCACCCCCCCACCCCACCCCTCCAGGCCCCTTCGGCCACGCCGCATTTCTTGGAGGCAAGGCAGCACTCAGTGGGTCCGTAGTAGTGGAAGCCCCCGCATTGCTCCCCCAACCCGACGCCTGGGCCGGTGCTTAGACATCCCACTCGACCCACCTGTGTCCTGGGTTTTGCTTGAAAAGATGTGAAAATCGACAAACGTTGGGAGAGAATGAAGCGATGCAAATGGTTCCCTACAATCCCTCGCTGTCTGCTTTGTTGACCCCTGCACCTGCGAGTTTGCCCTCCTGAAATGAGCAGAAGGCTCCAAATAAGGTGCTGTTAATCCCCGGATCCTGAGCCGTATGACCCGTGGTCTGCAAAGGCCGAACTACCCGATTTGGGGGGTCCCTCATTTAGAGATAAATTTAAAATGAGAGTTACTGTGTGTTGTCTTATGCGGCAGGGTAGGGATGGTTGCGCAGATTCGCGTCAGCCCAAAATGCAGGTGAATCAAATACAACAGGTTTGGATTGGTCTGCACACTGTTCAATACCCAACAGCTTATGCCAGGGTTCCTATGGCAAGTGGCCAAAAGGTGGATGTTGAGGGGAAAAGACAGTTGCCTCGAGCTCCCAGTTGGCTAGTGGCCGTGGGAAACTGGAAGCTATCAACACAAAATGTGTTGAAGACCTGACAAGTGCCGTTGACGATGAAAAACGGAGCCCCTGCAAAATCGCGGTACACCTTCTGCTCCCCAGGCCGAGTACGGGGGTCTAGCTCGAGTCTATGCCCAGCGACAATCGTTGTCGGTCTTCGCCGGGAGGCACTGCCTCAGCAAATTGGGAGCTGAACATCGCAGGAGACCAAGAACCAGAGGCATCGCATCGGGGCTGGAAGAACTCCTGAAAGTTCTAGTCAAGCATCTCACACGCGCGTCGAGCCAGAAAACAGAACTCGTCCTTGCAGTACTGCCAGTATACATCTTAGTGCCGTACGAAAGGAAGAAACAGTTGTTCCATGGTCGAAACGTAGCGCGTGCGAGTGCGGCTGTGTGTGTGTGTGGTTTCTTTGATCGGGATCTTCGCGCAGTTTGCCCCTCGGCTCAAAAAGAGAACGTGGCTGAAGTGTGGCGCACACTTCAGGGATAAGTGAGCTACAGCTAGAGGCTGCCGCACCAAGCGTCGCCGAGGCTTCCTCCCCAGGAACACAGTGGCTGCTTCTCCAACGCGAAATGGCAGCTTTGATGAATACAGCATGTCAGTTCTGTTGGCCAGGTAAAAAAGCCATAAAGTGACAACTGAAAAATGGTCATCGACTTCCAGATGTCAACAAAGGGCCTGAAAGACAGCCCTGAGTGATTTTGGAACCATATTTTGTTGTCGGCCCAGTTTTCACCATGACCCTGACTCTGCGTTCCTCCGAGCTGCCAATACTCCTCCCGTCGGTCGTCGCAAAAGGAGCCCCGCTCGCAGCAGGTGGGGCCATCCCATCCTCGCGCGGGGATAAGAAAACCCTTGATTCTCCAAATGTTGCCAAGACGCAAATGGCGAGCTATTGGGAAAGATCAGATTGTTCCCCACTTGCATTGAGGTGAGCCTGAAAATCCGGAGCCCTAGCTCAAGAGGCCACCTTCCAAAAAATACAACCTTGCCGGTTGGAGGTGACCAAGGCTCATTCCCAAGTGACCCCGACCGGGAAAGAGATCCGCCCCGCCTAGGAAAGCAGACAACTCATGACAACAAATATAGCAAGGAGACCACCCATACAGGATAATCCTTTCGGCGAGTTCACTTGGAACCCTACCCCCATGAAATTGCGCGACCTCAAGGGTGTATGGCCCTGAAAAAGCAAGCTTGCGAATTCAGATCTCAGCCAAGGGGCGAGGGAATTGAGAAGTCATCAATTAAAAGTCAAGCGCACAACTCGAAAGCAGGAATGTAAACGAGCTTCCCTTTACCAGATTCAGGACTGCAACTGGGAGCTCAACTCGCCAGCCCCATGATACATGCTTGGTAGCCTTGTTTCTATTTGTTCTCTCTCTCTCTCTGTAGGCTCAATCCCATGGCGCAAAATTGCCCCGAAAGTCTTGGCAAACCATATCATGCCAGATCCGACCGCCGGGCCTCCCTTTGCAGTACCCCCGCAGCGCTCGAAGACACGGGAGCACCTCACCGAAATTTCTTGGCCAGGGCAAAGCCCCGAACATATCGGAGAATGTTGGGGGATGGGGAAGTCCGCGATGTGGCGAGGTGTCCAAACCGCGGTATATGTTTCAGGTGTCCTTTCACGGTCCGCTCAAAAGGAATCCAACAAAGGTCCCACCAGTTTTGACACATACGGACTTTTGTACAGCCACGTCAGGCCTGGCCGGTAGCTACCCAGCCAGGTGTTTCGAGGCACATCGACCGGAGCAAAAAACCCTCTGAGATGCCAGCTGAGGGGCGGCCTCAGCTCACTATGCTTCACGTTTCTGTCCCTCCCGCTCTCTCCGATGCGCCCCCCCCCCCACATCATTCCCTCCCGCAGACCACCAGAAAGCTACCTTCTGAACAACATCTCAGTGTCGAACCAGGCTGTTTGGACGGGTCTTCTCAGGTTATTTTAGACAAGCCATGCGCGGCTTGGAACTCTCAGAGTCATGTCCGAATACTTGATCATGTGGCAAAGCGGTTAATCCTTGCAAGGAACGAGGGTGCTTCACTGTCAATGACGGGCCAGCATCACCTTCATGTTCCCTTCGTCATCCTGGCTATTGTTGCAACCGTCACAATTCAGACCGTCACGTATTCGCGTTGGGTCAAAAATGGTCTTTCTGACACTGCTGAGATGTACTCGGCTGAGGCTCCGACCGTGGTGCTTTCTGTGGTGCTTTCTGTGGTGCTTTCTATGATGCTTTCTGTGGTGCTTTCGGTGTCGCTTTCTGCCGCACTTTCGGTGGTGCTTTCCGTAGCAGCAACGCTGCTGCTCTCGTTGGCTGCGCTTGTAGTCTCAGTCTCGGTAGCTGCAGAGCTCGTCGCTGCAGCTGTGGTTGTGTTGGTCGTTGTACTTGTGGTCGTCGTAGTCGTGGTGGTTGTGGTTGTGGTGGTGGTGGTTGGCGGTACGATGCTGCTGTTGCAAAGGTCGCTCCGGATCGCACCTGCACAGGGCTTGCTCGCAAAAAGAGCCTGCAAGTGAACCATGGCCGAAGTTTCACGCAATTCAACGTATGATAGCTGAACCAGTGAAGCCATACCAATTGGAATTTCTGATGGATGCATCCTGCCCACAAGTCTTGCCGCTGCCACATTCTGCAAACTCAAACCGGGCTTGTGGTTTAAAGCCTTGTTTAGTTGCAATCAACATCTTGCAAACCGCGGCACGTGTCCAGGCGTGGCCAACGCAACTGTCTAAACCGGTTCAAATCGCAGCTAGTACAGCAAACTCATGTTTGCAAGGCATATGTGGTACCAACGTTGCCCAAACCCGATTGTGTCCAGAAAAAAAAGCGGGTGCCTCAACAGTCTGACTGGTGCATATAATTTTTGGTTTGCCCAGATTTGGCCAGGGCCTTGCAGAGTTGCCCCTTGCTCCAAGATCACGGCACAAACAAAGGCAGCCCTTCGAGTCTGGAGGTGTTTGCTCGTGTTTCCCTTTCGAAACCAACGGTCAATGCAACATGTGAAGCAAGTTCCATAAGGCTTGATCTCTCAAGCCTCAAAACCTCCAGATCTTCCGGTCTCAGGTTCCCAAGCCTCAAATCAGCTGGCTGTGGGTCAAAAATAGGCACCCCAACTGAAACCCTGGAGCCAAGGAGCCAAGGACTCAAACCTGCGGTTTCCTGGTGGTTTCGTTTCATTTTGACCCACACCCAGAGGGCGGTCTTTCGACGTATGGGACCTTTTCCGTTTCGCACAAGCGGCCCCAGCCCAGCGGCCCGCGCCTGGACCGTTCGTCCAGGTGCCCTCCGGACAGGCGTGGCAGGCGGTGAAGGCGAAGCCATCTCGGGTCCACCACTGGTGGCTGGTGGAAACACGGAAGGGAACTGGAGAGTCAGCAGGCCAAGCTGGTTCGCAACTGGGTTTTTTGGTAGGGAAAAACGGGGCGGCTTATTTGCCCAGTCTCATATTTCCACCCAAGCCTTTTGGCAAGAGGACACTGACACACCGATTCCACCCGAAATGTGACCCATACACCAGAAAATGATGTTTAACCGGACAAGGAAAGGAAAACGTGGCACAGCAGTTTCGGGGCGTCCGCAAAAAGGGAGAAGTGGGGGAGGGGGGGTAATGATCGGATGGGGCACGATGGCCTTCACAATCCCGCAAACAGCCCCATCCCGCATGTCCTGAGGCTTGCCCCATGCCATTTCTGGCACACCGACGCACAACAGAACCACGTGGAGGTCGGCCAACCAAGAAGGTGGGGTTCATCCTCCAGACTACCACTTTAGTCCACCAAATGGAGAGTGCAAATCTTTCAAGAATCCTCGTGAGACTGGGGGGGTCGCCTCATTCCACAATTGAGATCGCTGACCTGACTCTCAGAAACCTGCGGAATATCTGAGATGAATCAATGAAGGGCTGAAACGAAGCATCAGCAAGGCCTGCCCTTGCAACGTCGGGCTGGAGAAGAAGAACAGCCCACACAAACTCCCGGGGTTTCCAAACGTCAGCCACGGCCGGACCTCCTCGACCTACAGAGATGTCAACCTCCCTCGCACTTTTGCAGACAAGAGGCTGCCCCATGTGCCTCTCCGAGGCGAGCACAAGCTGCCGACCCAACGTCAAGTTGCAACATAGCTTAATGAAACGGCACGAAACGGCCCCTACCAGGGCTCCCCTCTTCCACAACCAAATGTGTTTGGCCAACTTCAACAGGTAGAATGGGCATCGCCAACTGAACACCACCTTGAATTCAGATATTGTGCTGAAGTCCCCAAGCAAATGAGCATATTCAACACACATTGGCCTGTGGTCGGCATCATCCATGCAACGTATACACTGCACATGCTCCCGGCCCAGTGTCAGTTGATCAGGACAAAGCGCTCTTTGAGAAACAAACCGGGGTCCGGGCAGACAGCCTCATGTCAAGCGTGACTTGACAATTGCTTTCAGGTACAGAGCCAAAATGATGCTATGTCGCCAGGAAGGCTAAGCCGAGGTTGCACTTACACCGTGGTTCTGATTTTGCAAGATGCTGGCTTCCTTTAAATCCCACCTCCACAGGCCACAACGATTTAGGCAACTCAACTTCCAGATGGTTCGGTTCTGCGCTGTGCCCTCTGAATATTGGATTGACAACAAGCAAAATGGCAAGTGGTTTTGGAGCAATGCAAAGGCTCCAGGAACTTCCGGCAGTGTAACTCATTCATCCATCCGAATTGGCAGAACCCTCAAGGGCTTGATCAAACTCGGTCGCTCCATTCAGAAGATAAGATCCACCCCTTCGCAAGCCGTTCAATTCGAAGCACTCAACACGCATCCAAAGCATCCGGCTTCGCCCCTCCTTCCGGGCAGCGCTCGCAGCTGGACGCGCCAATGCTCGCCGAGAAGTTGCCGACCGCGCAGGGCACGCACAGCCCCGACTCCGCCGCCGCCTGAAAAAAGGCGAGGCGTGGAAAGAAGGGAAGCCGAGCCCTGCGGCTAAAAGGGGAAGAGGGAAACGGCCCATGTCAACAGGTTCCTTTGGAGACATCAGTCTTTGACAAAGAGGTTCAACCATCGAAACTCATCGCCATCAAACAATTTGGGCCGTTACGCTTTCTGGCAAAGGACTTCAAGGAGAATCTCCCAAACAAGATTGCAACAAATGAGCCACGACGTGTGCTTCGCTTGGAATCATTTTGAGCCCCGCGAAGGGCTTCTCTTCCCTATCAAATCTCTTCACTCGTCCCTTCCTTCAGTCAGAGCAGCTCTCTTGACGCTGAAATCTCAGCGCCAAAAAAATCACCTCAGAACCCAAGACGTGAAAGGTCAATTCCCTTTCCAGGCCTCGATGGGCTGATATGTGCCTGCAGGGCATGCCACACAGGAGCCGCTGCTTGTCGCCCCTGTGGCATTGCTGTATGTGCCGCGCGGGCACCTTGGAGCGAGAATGCGGGGAGCTTTGGGAGTGAGGGCCCAAGCTTCACCAATCACGGGCTCGTTGAAGCCCAAAGTGGAAGAAACAAAACCTAGACTTGATTTCTGACACAATCCGCTCAACCTCCAACGCTGCCCCGATGACTCCAGGTGACATGCCATGTTGGTTGTCCAACACATCACGGATTTCTCGGAACTAATAAAGCGTCACATCTTCCACACAAAAAGGCGTCGCTCCACTTCCCGCTGAATGCAATCAAGGAGTTGGACGCCAAAAGCGGGCCACCAGTTTGCATCCGCACGTGCCACTTCGGCGCTTGGTGCAGTTGCTCAGGAAGCCGGCCCCGACGACGCTGCTCCACCTGGCTCGAAATGGGCCGTGCAACATGCCTTCGTGGTCCAAAGCCAACTGTTACTAGGTCCTCCAGTAGAGGGGTTAGCACAAGGGTACCTGTTGTTTTTTGTTTTTTTTTCTGTAGTCTATTTTAGTAGAGGGAATCCTCCCCCAAAAAAGGGGGTAAAAGGGCAATACTGGGGGACCTAGGTTCCGGTGGTGTTCAAAGCAAAAGATGGGCAGCCAGCAAATCTACCTGACACGAGCTTGGGCCCGGTCAGCGCCGCTGGCATTCTTTGCATAGCGTGCGCCGATTCTCCGAAGTAATTGAAGAAACAACCACAAATTTGCTAAGTTGCCGCACACTAAGCAGAACGGAGCCCGACCAAACAATGAACACGAAACGGAACATTCAACAAATCATCGAATGCCCAAACGTGACAATCGCACAAAACTTGTGCGATTGGGTCCGGAGCGCTTCGGTTGCTCGTAATTGTACTTCTCGCGCGTTTCCTCTCGATACACACTCGCCTGGAAGCGATTCAAAAAAGAGAAAGTCCTCAACATCGAAAGTCAAAGGCAAGTATCGGAAACAAGTCCGGACAAACCACATGTCAGTTCTCATACCGGAATGTAGCGTCATCCACAAACCCTCCCTTCCAACATCCTGAAGCGAATCAATAGATCAACCACCCCCCCCTCCCGCTCCAACCCCAAAAAACAAACTCCCCCCCCCAAAAAAAAAAAAAACACAAAGGAAAGATCACCAACGGCACCCGTAGATCGTGGATCCATCCACCGCAACTGGGAAGCTTCGGTGGGTCTTCCCGCCAGAATCCGCCTGCCAGGGAGGCACTCGGAGCAGCTCTCCGGGCTCACGCTGCCCGTGCCCTCCCCGATCTTCCCCGCAGGGCACTGGAGGCACTGGGCGGCCTCGCTGGCGCCTCTCAATCGATGGAAAGAAGACAAGGGCTCAAGTCGATATGAATCCAAAAGGCTTGAGGATCCAAAAGGCTTGCTGTGGGGAATGGGAGAAGCTGTGGGGAATTCAAAAGACATTTCCAAAAGGCTTGCTGAGGAACGAAGGTACGGCACGCAGTGAGAATCAGCATCCAAGGATCAAGGAGCTTCCAGTGGCTCCCGTCAGGGATCTACAGAAGTTGACTGGTGCCCAAAGTCAGCCTGACCAAACAGGGCCTGAATGCTGCAAGGCATGTCTTGATGTGAGTGTGATTGCTTGTTCTCCCTGGGGTATGTACTTCTTGCACAAAAGGTATGCAAGAGGCACATCACACCAAGCCGCAACGCGAATCCAGCTGTGGGGCCTATGATGTCGCTGTAAGTGCCACGGGGGCACAGAGCGCAGGACGCCAGCGCTGGAGCGCCCGCCTCAAGGATGTGTCCATGACACTTTGGGATCACCTGTCAACGCAACATGACATACCTACAAAACAACAGTAGCTTCTCTGAAACAAGCCAAAATGGAGTAATGGTCCAGGGCGAACCCCAAGGTCCGAATCAAAAACATCCTTGGACTCAATATGTTGCCATGAGGCATCTAGAAATTGCTGGAGCATACTCCTTTTGCAGGTATAGACAGCTTGGCCGCTAGTGTGTTGCTGTGTTTCTAGACCTGTTGGTTGACATGCCCAGATTCAAAGATACATATATATATATATATACGTACACGTTATGAACCTACGCACGAACACACGCACACACGCGCACACGCACACACATTTAAAAATATATGTGGAGAAAAAGAGTAAAAGCCAACAGTTCGAATGAAAAGGATTCAATTTCAAATCTCCGAGTGGGTTCACAAACGGTTGCCTGAAGCGTGCTGGCTCACGGTCAAGCTGACGTAGCTGGACTTGGCTGACGAAACGCAAACAGCGTCAACACATCCCAACCCGGATCGACAAAGAAGCAGCAACAAAAGCAACACGACAAAATGTACGTCCAACACTGTCCCATGGTCACAATGCTGCGCGCGCCCGCAAACATGGGTGGTAGGGATTTTATGCGTAACTCGGCACACACACACACACACACAGCGACGCGCTGCTGACATACTCATATCCAATGTGCCCCAAGCCAACCCCTACCTGAGATCGGAAGACCGAACGAAGCGCCTGGGTGCCAAAGCGCCCGGCCGTGCAATCGGAGCAAAGGTCCTTCTGGGCGCCCTTCCTCAGCACGACGCTTTGGGGCTGGTGGCAATTCTGCACATCGGACATAGCTGCTTGGTCAAATGATCTCAAGCGCAAAGGAAGTCAAATTAGCGAATCCCTGCGCCGCTATGATGAACATGTCAAAATCATACAGGATCCAATCACTGGCTAAGGAGATTTTGGCAACCAGAAATCCATGAAATTCTCAAAGAATGCGTTCGTTGCTTTCCAAGTGGTTGATGGGTCCCCGACTTTGAGAAGCATCCAGGTCTCTCAAACTAATCTGGCAACCGGTCAGCCTCGCTCTGGCACATCCTGCCCGTTCTTAACGTTTGCAAGTGCAAGCATGTGAGGTCGGGCCAGGAACGCGCCCTCTGCCTGACACAGCGGCGCAATCGAGCTGTACTTCAAAACAGACATCCATTTTGGTAGGCATGGAATGTCACAACTCGAATGATTGGTCCACGCAGAGTTGCGACAGAATCTCCGAAGAGAGACGTATTCAGAGTTCTGGAAAAGGCCAGGCGGAGTTTCCCGATTGGCTCACCTTCCACCTTTCTGCGTGGACCTGACGCGCCGTCGCCTGATGGCCACCAAAGTGTTTGCCAATTGCGCAGAGGCCAACCAAAGTCCATTGGCGTGCATCCAACCTCTGCACTCAGGACACAATGATAATGATGCCTTACAAGTACTTGATAAGCTCCGTACAAATGCCTCCAACCACCCTGGGTCGCATCCCTCCAAGACTCACTTGGCTCCACTTGCCCGCCGGGCAGAGCGTGCCTTGGCTCGAGAGTGGATAATTTCATCACAGTTAGGTCATCTAGCCCCTTAGTGAGGTCAGTACGACGCATCCCTGACATGTCCGAAGTGCAAAACATCTAAACTTGTTCCATGCTCGCAGTTTGGGTCCCCTTCCATGCGAAACACCCACTCAGGTAACCCAAATCAAATAGGTTGTCCTCAAAGATTGCTGGGTGTGCTTAGTTGGACCGCCAAACAACCTCAAAAAGTACTGCCACCCCACACAAAGGCTAGGAATCCATGCCGCCGTTTGTGAAGGGACCGTGCTGCAGTCAACAGCGACTTGCCCTGGGGCAAGCTACAAGATTGAAGAAGAAAGTGAGTTAGGAGCCAAAATACGAGTACATGACCGAAGCCGGCAAGATGTGCCGGGCGAAGCCGAGAAAATCACAGCCTGCCGGGCCGCACGTCTCCAGGCTCGTGGCGCCCTCCGCATCGCTCCAGCGGCCCGCCGGGCAGTCGCTGCATTCGCCCACGGAGCCCAGGCCCGAGCCGTTGCTCCAGCGCCCCGCGGGGCAGGGCATGCAGGCCTCGCGCGCCGCACGGCGCAGAGCTTCGGGTCCGATGGGTCAGCCGAAGGCGAAGCAGGCGATGCCACACCCGGCTTGGGCCATCGGCCGGCTGAAACCAGAGCGTCTGGTAGTCTTCTGGGCCGTTAAATGAAGTGCATGGATCTGGAGAGTAAAAGGAAGACCAGCAGAAAGATGGGTGTCACCACTCCCTTCAGGTCTTGCTGCCTGCAAACAACCTCGATGGATGCAGGCTTTCTTTGGAAGGCGGGCATGGGGATAGACTGACGTCTTTTAGCTGAACATGTAACGCTCCAGGTGTTGCCGGCTGCTTCAATCCCCGATTGAAACTGCCAACCACAACATTGCAGCTTGCCACGTCGATTTATCACCTGTCGCTTCAGCAGCTGCCTGTTGGCTCATTCGGGGTTGCAGCACAACTGGTCCGCCAAAGAGGGTCGCTGCCAAAGCGGGTCAAGGGGTCGTGGCTTTCCACTCCTTCCACTGGTTCTCACCAATGTCAAGAAGAACGAACCTGTTCGAAACAAAAAGGTTGCACTCACCTGAGCGATACTGATACGTCACTACCAAGCACTGCCAAACAAAGAAGCAGCCCGTCCCACCAGCCCCCCGCCTCCTGCGCTGTGGCCCCGACCTGCCAAGGCGCTAAAGCCAAAACTTGCTCCTTGCCCCTTAACCCGCTTCTGCCAAAACATATCGCCTCCCAGTAATTCACAAGACTATGACTCAGTGCAAAACAGAGGGGAGGTTCCGCAAAACGGGGCGACCGGAGAACGACCGCGTGCCTGGCTGCTCCAGGTCCCTTCCGGGCACTCCGCGCACGTCGCCGCGTCCGTGGCGCCTATCTCGCCACTCCAGCGGCCCGGCACGCAGCTCACACAGCTCTGGCCACCCGACCAGCTGCCCTCGTGGCCTCAGAGGTTTCGCTTGACATGGCCGTTGCAATTGTTGTCAACCAAACGTCGAGTTGTCTTTTGCTGCGACCCTGAAGATTCAAAAGTAGCGAACCAATGCACGATTCCTGGCCTGTGATGATTACAATTGGCTGTAATGAGCCAATTGAAGCCGAAACAGCTCACATCAACAGTGTTGCAACTAAGTTGCAACCTCGCCAGCGAACCCACAGAAATAACATGATCTCTTGCCAATCACAGCTTTCCTCCAGGAAGCTCTTGTTTACTCAAGACCTATCCCCAAAATCGCCGGTTTTTGCAGACTCTCATTTCCCGCACCAACCACTCGAGCCCATCCGATCCGAGCCGCAGGGCAGGCACGGCATCCCCGCGCCTGGCCGCCCCTGGCCTGGGTCGCAGTCCCCGCCCGGCAGCGCCGTGGCCCGCCGCTGCAGCAGCCTCAGCGCGCCCTCATCACAGGCCGCCTGTGGGCAGGGCGGAGCGGCTGCCTTTGGACGTAGGGGGCTAAACCAAAAAAAACTGAAAGTGTGAGCTGTTGGTTTCTCCGGATGCCTGGCCGATGTGGCCGGGTTCAAACACATCGACAACTCGGTGTCCGCCCGCTTCACGGAAATTACCACATAAGCTGCCTGACGAGAAGGCGGCGTCCTCGGGGGCAGGGTGCTTACTTCAAGGCATCTAGTTCACGCTGTTGAAGCTCCACTTGTATAGTAACCACCACACCGCCGCCATCACCTTTTCACCACCACCACCACACCCAACACACCAGCATAAGCAGCAAGCAGTAGAAAGCAGTAGCAGCAGCGGTGTCATCCTCATCATCTTCATCATCATAATTATCAGCAGCGGCATCAAGCATGGTTCGATCTTTGACTAAGCAGAGTGTAAATTGCTTGTTCGCTGCTGAGTTGCGTAAGATCAGTCAAAAGGGCTGGGGGGGGTGGCCTATCCCCCCTAGGAGGTGGTTCGTGGATTCCTGAATAGAGCTTGGAACCAATGGACCTGTCGTAGAAAACCTCCGGCCAGCGTCCTGAGTTGTTGGAGCAAGCGGGCACATCTTGTTTGGAGCCTCTCAAGAGGCAGGCGCACTCTTGTTTTCCCACGGGGGTCGGTACGGAGCATAAAGGCAGCTGGCACAAGCACGTTGCCGAGGCTGTTACACCCTCCAATGAAAGCCAGGGGCTCGCCAAAGAATGACGGGGTTCATCCATGAAACGGAAGTGGCACTGGTTCCAGCCACACAAAAGCCTGGCTCTGGTGTCGGCTGCCCACTTCCTGCCTCCTCGGCAGCCGCCGCGGCAAAGCACGCCAAGACCACGGAGAGCATGGGTCTACCCTCCAATCCCCCGGCTCGCCAAAGAGCACTGCTGCCTTTCAAGCAGTGCCTCTCAGAATCTCTGCGTTTTCTCTCTCTCTCTCTCTCTTTCTCTCTGGGTCTTCCATAGTTGTTCTCTGCACTCTGTACAGTAACCAGATCCGATATGCATGCGACCAAGTCTTATCCACGCCCTGCGAGCCGGGCTTTTTGAAAGCTGTTCGCGAGAAGACGGAGCGCCGGCGGGAGCCGCCAGCTGAGCCAAAAGAGCCGAAGCGCCGGGCCAAGAGCCGAAGATGCCTTCGATGCATCATAGGCATCTTGCGAGGAAGTCTCAAAGTGAAGCCATCGAGCAAGAGCAATAAATTCAAAATAGCGGTACTCCCCCCAAAAAAAGGCAAAAGCAAGGAGGGGGGAGGGAAGGGGGTGGGTTGTCCTTTTGTCCTCCCTTTGTACAAGCCAACCAACTGCAAGCAGGGCACCCTCAACACGAGG
>CAUJNA010001602.1:5000-7500 GCA_963377175.1 Effrenium voratum | reverse complement strand
CGGCTCCATGTGCGAAGATTCGGCAGGCCAACCCCCGAACAAGAAGCCTTGAAGTGATGCCAGGCTTTAAGCAAGAAAACCGCCAAAGAGTGTCATAAATCAAAAGAACATGTTCCTTCCAGGCGTCCGTTTTATATGGGGAGATCCCAAACTGCAGCTCGAGAAGGGAATGTCCAAATATTGTCGGTTCACTCCCAAGGGAAAATATTGGAGTATTTAATGTCTTGGGACAGTGACGCCGCAGCTCTTCTTCTCTTGGAATACTCTTAACAAAGTTGCCAAGCATGTACATCCAACGCAGATTGAAAAGAGCATCAAACTTCATGAAACTCCTTTAACTTGCCAAAAGCACCTTGACGCTTCCGCCCTCCAGTCGCAAACTGCACGTGGATCGAGGGGAAAACCCAGGGGCCCCCACGACCCGAAAGGGTTCTTGGAACCTTCTTAGAAGGGGTTCTGGTGGGTATGGGAGGCCCTTAGGATTAGCCCATCTATCAAAGGCGCTCGCCCGGAAGAGGTTCAAGCGGTTGGAATCAAGCCCAAGAACAACCCCTCCTAGAACGCAAAGGTCTTCCAGAATCGAGTACAAATGAAGCAACAAACAGTGAACCCATGGCTTGATGCTTTGCCCATGGAAGGGAAGCTGGGCTCGGTTCCCGCAAATAGCACGGCCAACCGCTCGCTCGGCTTGGCGAAGGACCGATTCGCCAGCCGAGCACCGGGCGCCTACGCGCCTACGGAACGTACAAATCGGCCGCCAAGCCCCGACGTGCTGGCAGCCGGATTATGTGCAACGGAAATGAGGGCTGATGTGGAGCAAAAGAAAAAGGACAGGAAGCCTCACGAACCCCACTCGGATGGCAAGGAAACAAAAGGAGAGAAGCCTGATGGCCATCGAGTACAAAGAGAAAACACTCCTGTTTCGAGCTTTGTTCTTCTTTTATTGCCCCCAGACTGGCTTCCTGAACTTTAAATTCAGTGACTTGAAAAAGTTGGCCTCAGAGAGCCTCACGGAAAAGGTCGGAAGGTCGGCATTTGAATCGCTCAGCGTCGTAATGAGGGCAGATTGCCTTGGGTGGTCGACCTGGGCCGGGTCAAACAAGCGGCTGCATGTAGCTAGGTTCGCGCACAGCTCAGCTCCTAAAACTGGTTGGACCTGCAATGGCGAGTTTTGAGCTTTGCCGCCCATTTCACAACCTGGTCGCAAAGTTCGGCCACTTTTAGCTATAGTCGAGAAGGGGACTCCAAGCTCAAGAATCACGGGAATAGTTGAAAGAAGCAGGCACAACTGGATTCCCTTGAGCACAGGTGCCAGCAGGAGCCATCCCAAATAAGCTCTCTAACAGTCCCATTGAAACTGTCGAGTCCTCGAGTTGAACAACGCACGATCGAAAACCTCCACAACTCGAGGCTTGTGACTGGACTTCATGATGGGCACGGATAGCACAAATGGAAAGGATCTGGTGCGCTTCCAGTTGCCTCCGGGACGCAAGAAGCGGGGTTTAAAGGGTTTCTTTGCATTTACCAACTCCTCCAAGTAAATCAGAGGTGGTTCTCGTCATGACCCGTTTTGTGCTTTGAGACCTTCTGCCTAGAACCGTCATCTGGACTCATCAGGTTTTAGGACCTGCTTTCACCTCAACCAAAATCAGCTCTGACCTATCCAGGAAAATGTCCAAAGTGGGGCCCCCGCAACATTACGACCGCTATCCGTGACAGCATCGTTGAATTGGACAGCAAGCGAACCGTCGAGATGCCCGGAGCCTCCGCTTCCATCCCTGAGCTCTCCTTTCGCCAGCACCCCGGCTGAGACCCAGGCCCAAACTTGTCCATGGCTTCCGCAATCGACGGCATGACATTCTCCACCCTGGCACGCCGGTGAGGTGCACTGCCCGACTACTTTGCATCAAACACGTGTCATAGGAAACCAGCCTCTGTAACCATTTGTCAAGTCGCAGCGGTCAAATTACCAAAATGGGCATGCACTTATCTGTATCCATCAATCAACCAGAAATGGCCTTCTTCCTGGGCGGACAATCAGGGATGCCCTCGCGCCAGGTCTGTACGAAAGGCTGTTCTCAGACGAGGACGAACTTTCTGCAGCACACCTTTCCGGATTCGGCTCTGTTTTGGCCAGGGGTCAACCGCAGTAAACATCCCAATCCCCACTAAAATAGTGGTGCACCTACCCCAAAATGGTACCATTGGTGTTGACCCACAGCCTTTTGAGAATGAGATTGAGAATGAGAAACTCTGCACCAAATCTGCCAAACACGGCGAATTTCAGGGCAAATTGCCATAGCCCTAAGTTGACTCAGCGAGGTTCGTGATGCTTCATGGCGACTCACTCTTGCGCCCCAAACACAAAACCTTGTCAAGCGGGGAAGGATGAATCCCCCGTTCTCGGACAGTCATGCTTCTCCTACTTCAGATCCCACCCAGTTAGAAGGTTGCTGAGCATGATGCTACCAAATAAAGCGGGTCTTTTGAACATGGCCCA
>CAUJNA010001601.1:0-62500 GCA_963377175.1 Effrenium voratum | reverse complement strand
ACTTCGCAATGATACCCCTGGCTGCTGCTGAATCACACAAGAGTCTCAAATATACTTTCTCATCCGGGAGCAAACCTGCCAGGATGTTACGAATGTACAAAGCATCGCACATTGCGGGTGTGGCAGCGTTGAACTCCGCCTCCGCAGTCGACAACGAAGTGGAACGTTGCGTCCGGGAAGAACTTGGCACCATCAAGCCGTCCAGCATGATTGCCGATGCTGACACACTTCTCCCAATCCGAGTCGGTAAAAGCCTCAAGCAAAAGTTCGCCCTGCGGCGAGCATCCTGCAAAACCACGGCCAACCTGAGGTCGCTCATACACCAACATGCGATACTGTGTTGACCCCAAGTAGCTCACCAAATGCTTCAGTGTCTTCATGTCTCCAATGCATGGTGTTGACATCTTCTGCGACAAAAGTCTTATCCCGAACTGCGCCTCGATGATATCCCCAGACAAATACAAAAGGATACCAACGCGTTGCCTGAAAATCATAGCTTCCTCCCACGGCAGTGGTGGGGTCTCCTCGCAAGGTAAGCTCCCAACGGGCAATGGCGTCTTCCGAGGTCGCACATTGTGCAGCTTGAGCATGTCGAGCATTTTCTGCACATGCTTCGGGTGTGCTTCAACCCCCAAACGATTTCCGGCAAGTAGCACATGCTTCCCCTTGAGAAACGAAATATCGTCTCCCTCACGCCTAAGAAATTCCACATTCAATTCATACTTCTTTCCCAGTACTGCAAGCATGTTGTCCACTGCTTCTGGTGATCCAGCCATCAACATGTCATCGACATGCACATGGAAAATCAAATCGCCGCTTGGGCTCCGAAAGAAAGTAGGAGCCTCTGCCACTGCGTTTGTTTCCAATCTCTCAGTCACATATGTACTCAAGTCCTCATACCAATTTGCGGATCCATCTCGCTGTCCTGGGACACACATCAAGAGTTTGTACCCACGTGTAGTGCCCCCAACGTCGACGCTAATGGTCGTAGGTATGCGTTGCCTCACAGTCAAACACGCATCCTTGATATCTGCTGATGCAAGTGTCCAACCACTGCTTTGCTTGCGCATATAAACCGCAGGTATGATCCGAGTTGTGGCCGTGCTTGTGGCTGGGCTGAACAATGCATCTCGCTGAGTGTCCAACCAGGCAAAGCTGCGCGCAGGCGTGTGGCTGCAACATAACGACCCCTAGATACGCTTGCAATTTGCCTCGTAGCTGCGTTTCTGCAAGGCCAGCCAGAGCCAGCCAGAAGCCAGCCAGAAGCCAGCCAAACCAGCCACGAATCGTGTTCCGCCTGCTGCATGTGCCGGGCTCGGATGAAGTGTGTGTCCAGGGCGCCGTTGGGTTTGTGGAGCTGACGCATATCGGCCATATCGTCACAGATTATCAGGACCTGGTACAGTTTCTTCATCTCCAACTTCTTGGACGTCTCCGTGATCTTGCGCTGCTGCTGGATGATGCGCCGCAGCGCCGCCTCGTCCCACTCGTCCCAGTAGGCTTGCTCCCGTTCAGTGTTCACCCCCCAGGTCCTCCTTGATGTACTTCTTGACGGGAATCCAGCTGTCGTCGATATTGATGGAAGGACTAAATATGTAAATTCTCTCAAACACGCCCCTGTACTGCTCCAGAATCAGGCTGATCAGAGCCACGGTTTTGCCGGACTTGCTGGGGCCAAGGAAGATGCCGGTGCATGGCACCAGGGGCACCACGGGGTCCGACGATTGTTTGCTGCTGTATTCTGGCGTGGGGAAAAGCTTGATCTTTCCCATTCCTTTGTTTTTACTTGCCAAATTCGAAGCCGGGAAGCCGGGCGGCGAGTCCGGGAGCGATGCCAGCAGTATGGCATCGCAGCCGGAGTTTTGTGGGAGACACCGGGGCAATCCTGCGCACAGCACAGCATTGAGCGGGGCAATCCTGTGCCCAGCGCAGGATTCAGGGGGCACGACAGGGTTGAGTGGAGCAATCCTGCGCTAACGACAGGATTGAGTACACAATCCTGTGCTCACGCCAGGATTGACGGCAGGGCGTGTGAATGGTGAAAAAAACACTCTGTCAGCGGCTTGGCAAGAAGCAGGCCGCTGACGGACCTTCGGCGCTGGCCCGGTGATAGGTTTTTTCGGGCAAAATAGCAAAGTCGGAATTCCGACCTCGTGGAAGAGCGAAGTCGGAATTCCGACCTCGGCGCACAGCGCAGGATTGAGTGGAGCAATCCTGTTGTCAACGCAGGATTGAGTGGAGCAATCCTGTCGTCAACGCAGGATTGAGTGGAGCAATCCTGTTGTCAACGCAGGATTGAGTGGAGCAATCCTGTTGTCAACGCAGGATTGACGGCAAAGCGAGTAATGGTGAAAAAAACACTCTGTCAGCGATGCTGCGAGGACCGCATCTGGAGCGACGCCCGGCTGGCCGTCTACAAGATCCGCTTGGCCGACAGCTTTACCTCTACTGGGTAGACGCCGCGCTCGGTACGCTGAGCTGAACTCTTCTCCTGGAAGGTGCGTAAACGGGTGCCCGTCTGGCGGCCTGGGTCAGCTCCAACTTTGTTGCCACCGCCACCTAAAGCGAGACCACAAACAGGCTGGGCCCGAGCTTTGATGATGGCGCACAACGAGGTCTACCCAGCTGGCCAACGCCAGCCGAGTGCTGGGCAACCTGGGCGACAACATTCTCTCCAAGATCGGCTGCGATGACGGGCACTTTATGGCTCTCAGGGGCCCGGTCACCCTGAGGCACATGCGCTTCCGGCTGACCGACCTGGACGGCAACGTCGTCCGACTTCGAGGTTCGTCTTTGTCGTTTGTGTTAAATCTTGACCACGTATAATAATGGAGCCGACCGAACAAGAGGCGCCGGAGGCGCAGGACGCTGCGCCGGACGCTGCGCCGGAGGCACCGCACGCTGCGCCGGAGCCGACGGGGCAGGCCTTCTGGCAGCAAGAACAAACCGAATGAGAACGTGCCTGCGCAAGCCAAAGCCGCCTCCGGTTGAGAAACACCAGGAGGCACCACCAGCGGAGGCACCGCCGGCAGAGGCACCGCCGGTTGAGCACCGCCGGCCGAGGCGCCTCAGCTTACAAGAGAGCAGCAGCGCGCCCTGCGCATGCTGGAGAGGCAGTCCGCCCACGACCGGCTGACGACAGGCGCAAGCGTACTGGTTTAAAAGCAAGATGATGTCCATTCAACCCCGCAACAAGCCGCGGATGCTCCGTGGTTCCGCAAGACGCACCCCAGCTATAACCTGCAGCTAAAGCGCTCCGAGAACTGGAGGAGGCCTTCAACAACTGGCTGGGCGAGCGCAGGCAGGCGCAGGAGGGGCAGCGGCACCTGGACGACGTGAGCCGGCTGACGGAGGCCGCGCACCGCCAGGTACCCCACGCCGAGCCGGGGCGTGGAACGGGCGGCGGACGAAGTTGCGCAACAGTAAAAGAAATAAAGACGACGGCTTCAATCAGCGCCCGCGCTTTAAGCAGGTGGTCCGCAAGCCACGTCGTTCGTCATAAGCTCTTCTACTTGGACGACTTCGTGCAGTCCAGCGAGGACCCCAACCCCCGGCCTCTGCAGCAAACACACCTCTGAAGGCAATTCCTAAGGACGGCTTCCGCACTTCCGCCAAGGCCAGCTTGGCGGGCTGGAATTCGCAGGCTTTTCGGGGCAGAAAACGGAATTCGGAGCACGGCAAACGTCTGGAGCCGGCAGTTTTGACGTCTGACACGAAAAAACGAACTTTTCGAAGTTGACGTGACATCGGAAAAACGTTCAGCTGGTTGGTTTGGGGACCAAAAAACCAAAATTAAGAGGTTACTATCAGCCTACGGCCTTGCGCACGGCGCGGGCTGGGTGCTGGAGAACACGCTCTTCCGGGGATGCGGCCGTGCAGGTCCGGTCCGCCAACAACATGAACGACGCCACGCAGCCCCAGCACTTCACCGGCAGCAGCACGTCCAAGCAGGAGGCGGCTGCGGCTGGCCCGGACGGGGCAAGCTGAGTGGAAGGCCTGCGCGGCTCCTGCGCCTATGAGGTCAGCTGTCGGCCGTGCTGCGCAAACGTTCCGTGATGGGGGCCGTGACCGTTGCTGGGCGCCGGCCTCGCCGTAGCCTTGGTACCTCCGCGCCAGCCGCGCGTCCTTGTCCGGAAACTTGAGGCTCAGGCATCCCACTTGCCGTCCGACACGGAAAAACGGACTCTTCGGACTTGACCGTTTTGAGCGCTTTTTGCACTCCTTGGCGGGCTGTCGGGCCGCGAAAAACCCTGCGACTCAGGAGCTCGGGAACTGGGGCCGCTTTTGCGCACTTTTGCGACCAAAAAGCAAGTGGTGACAAAGCGGTGACAGGCGGTGACGAGCTGGTTTTCGGTCGAAAGCCAACGGCGACGACACGCTGAGCATCACGGCAGACTGCTACTCCGTCGCAGCGGACGCTGCTATAACAGCAGCCTTGCTGGCCTACTACACCTCCTCACAAGTGGACACTCTGTTGGGAGACTACCGAACCGGAACGGCGCAGGACACGGGACGACCAGCGCCATCACGGCCGCGCTGCTGGTCGTACACACCTCCTCACAAGTAGACGCGCTGTTGGGAGACTACCGCACGGCAAGCGCGCAGGACACGCAGACGCAGGCGGCTATCGCGGGCGCGCTGCTGGCCTACAGGACGGGCCCGGACCAGGACGTCTTCACCACCAACCAAATCACCTCCGCGCTGGCGGCGTACCGGGCTCCAGACGACCACTTTGCTCAGTTTTCCGCTTTCGCGCCGAGCATGTCACCGCTTGTCACCGCTTCGTCACCGCTTCGTCACCGCTCTCTTTGGGGCCGAAAAGTGCGCAAAAGCGGTTCCTGAGAGGACTCGGTTCTTGGCAAGTTTGAGTCAAGAATGGAACCGGGTGATTCATCAATGGCTCATGAATGGGCAAGGTTGATTCATGAATGCCCGGTCGCAGGTGGGAGTCGAGCCCCGGACCAGGGGTGCTGCAGAGACAGCGCTCTAACCACTGAGACAAGGGAGGTGTCCCATGACCCCTGACACAAGCTTTCGGTCTTTGTCCTACTATGCACGCATAGCTTCGCCGGTCTCATCATGAGGCCGAGGTGTCCCAAGCGTTTTGACCGACGCCATCGGTCAATTCATCAGAGGCCTCATAAGTGAAGGACCTCGCTTCATGCCCAGTGTCCGACGCCATCGGACACTGCGTCATTCCACACTTCGCGTACTGGTAGGGGCTGTTGCAAGATGATATATAAGTATACCATCCAGCGCTACGAAGGCCCCGAATAACCCATAGCGACTCAAGGGAGGGCGTGTTGTGAAAGTACAACACCCCTGCGTTACGAATTCGTGTAACACCTACTCCTAAGAAAACATGTTTGAAGGACCTGTCACCGGCAACATCCCGGAGGTCCTGGGCAACGGAGAGGTGACTGACGGCACGCACGTCACCGCAGGGCAGCTGGCCCTCGCTTTGGCGCCCTACGCGCAAGCAACGGAGAACACGGCAGCCTCCGGCAACGGCCATCCAGTCCCTGGACGACCGTGTCACCGCAGAGCTGGCCTCAAAGCTGGACAGCAGCGCGCTGGCGCCGGCAATTGCGCCCCTGGCCACGGCGGCGGCCCTGGCCACCACGGACGGACAGGTGGCCGCGCACGGAAGCAGCATCGCAGCGCTGCAGAGCTCGCTGACCACGGGTCTCTCCAACAAGGCAGACCAGTCGGCCTTCGACGTGCTGGAGGGCGAAAATCCTTCGTCACCACCGATGTCACCACTACTTTTTTGGCTCCGTTTTGGTCGAAAAAGTGCTCAAATCGGTCAACTTTCCGAAATTCCGAAAAGTTCGTTTTTTCGTGTCCAGACGTCAAAAGTGGTGCCTGAGCCTCCAAGTTCGCTCGTTTTCCGCCGAAAACCGGCTCCAGACATTCGCCGTGCTCCGAATTCCGTTTTCTGCCCCGAAAAGCCTGCGAACTCCAGCCCGCTGAACTCGTCACCGCTTGTCACCGCTTCGTCACCACTCGCTTTTTGGGTGCAAAAGTGCGCAAAAGCGGGCCCAGTTCCCGAGCTCCTTCTCCGCAGGGTTTTCCGCGTGTCACCGCTGAAGTCACCGCTCCGTCCGGCTCCGTTTTTGGTGCAAAAAGCGCTCAAAACGCTCGAGTCCGAAGAGTCCGTTTTTCCGTGTCGGACTGCAAGTGGGATGCCTGAGCCTCCAAATTCGCTGGTTTTCGGTCGAAAGCGGGCTCCAGACAACCACTTTGCTCAGTTTTCCGTTTTCAGGCCGGAAAAGCGGCGAATTCCAGCCCGCCGAGCATGTCACCGCTTGTCACCGCTTCGTCACCGCTCTCTTTCAAGCCGAAAAGTGCGCAAAAGCGCCCCAGTTCTTGTCAAGTTTGAGTCATTAATGGAACCGGGTGATTCATCAATGGCTCATGAATGGAACCGGGTGATTCATCAATGGCTCATGAATGGACAAGGTTGGCTCATGAATGGGCAAGGTTGGCTCATGAATGCCCCGCAGGTCATAACCGCTGAGACAAGTGTCCTTAGCCGGTCTCGTCATGAGGCCAAGGTGTCCCAAGCGTTTTGACCGACGCCGTCGGTCAATTCATCAGAGGTCTCATAAGTGAAGGACCTCGCTTCATGCCCAGTGTCCGACGCCATCGGACACTGCATCATTCCACACTTCGCGCACTGGTAGCACGGGGTTGATATATAATTATACCACCCTGCGCTACGAAGGCCCCGAATGACCCTTAGCAACTCAAGGGAGGGCGTGTTGTGAAAGTACAACACCCCTGCGTTACGAATTCGTGTAACACCTACTCCTAAGAAAACATGTTTGAAGGACCTGTCACGGGCAACATCCCGGAGGTCCTGGACAAGCAGGACAGCTGGCCCTCGCTTTGACGCCCTACGCCCAAGTAACTGACCTGGCGGTGAACACGGCAGCCTCCGGCAACAACGCGGCTGCCATCCAGTCCCTGGACGACCGAGTCACCGCCGAGCTGGCCTCAAAGCTGGACAGCAGCGCGCTGGCGGCAATTGCGCCCCTAGCAACGGCGGCGGCCCTGGCCACCACGGACGGACAGGTGGCCGCGCGAAGCAGCATCGCAGCGCTACAGAGCTCGCTGACCACGGGTCTCTCCAACAAGGCAGACCGTCGGCCTTCGACGTGCTGGAGGGCGTGGTGGCCACGAAGAGCACCCCGGACGGCGTCGACCTGAAGCTGTCCAACTACAGCACCACGGCGGCCATGAACGGCTCCATCGCCTCGGCCAACAACGCCACGCTGGCCACGGTGGCCGCCAACTACGGCCTTAAGACGGTGGTGGACCAGCACTCCCTAGACATAGCGGCAAGGATCACGCCGCTGGAGGTAACACCAAGGTGGCCAACGCTCTCCTGGGGGCCGTCACCGCCGCGGCGGCCTCCGAGCTCGCAAGTCGAGACGCCGGCCTCCAAGGAGACGCCAGTGCGCTGACTGCTTACGCCCTGCAGTCTACCGTCGACACTTCCTCAGAGGTGGACTCTAAGATAGCGGCAGCCCTCTCTCTGTAGAGGGGGTTTTCCAAATGGCTTATATTGTACCTGAGAGGCTTCTAGCACTCGTCCGTCCAGCATTTGACCTCGTCCTGCGAAGGATTCGAAGTCTAAAACGCTGCGTGCAGGCGTGTGGCTGCAAAATCGAGACCCCTAGATATGCTTGCAATTTGGCTCCAGGTTGCATTTCAAGCGAGCCAAGCTTTGCAGGGCTAAGGAAAAACAAAAAAAAATAAAAAAAAAAAAAAGGGGTCCAAAAAAAAGGGGTCCCCAAAAAAAAGGGAAAAGGGGTTTCGTTTGGCAAAGCTTGACATCGCTTGAAATGCAACCTGGAGCCAAATTGCAGCGCATATCTAGGGGTCTCTATTTTGCAGCCACACGCCTGCACGCAGCGTTTTAGACTTCGAATCTTCGCAGGACGAGGTCAAATGCTGGACGGACGAGTGCTAGAAGCCTCTCAGGTACAATATAAGCCATTTGGAAAACCCCCTCTAAAGAGAGAGGTTTTAGACTTTGAATCCTTTCAGGACGAGGTCAAATGCTGGACGGACGAGTGCTAGGTAGAATATAACCATTGGGAAAACCCCTTTTTGAGAGAGATACAGGGAATGCAGGGATTCCCTGCAGTGAAATTCCCCCAGGATCCTTGCTACACGCTTAATTTCTTCAACACAAGTGCCAATACAAGTGCCACTCGTGTTCACATTTCTGCCGCGCCAAGCCGCTATACGCGCTTAATTTCAACATGTCGGAGTACATGTCGGATGACATGTTCTTCCCTGACACGCCAGCCCGCCGAGTCATACGGCATTGGCGTGCGCCACTCGGCCGCGTGCCCGGCTTGAAGCCGCGCCAGCCGAGAACCTCATCTCCCCCCGCGGTCCATGCTTATATGTTGTATATGTGCTATATGGGGTCTTTTACTCGCCAAGCGTGAACCCCCACTCTCCCCCTGCTCCTGCTATATGTAACTTCTGTATCTATATACGCTGTTACGCGCGAAAAAAATAATTTGTACTATTTCTGATGCTATTTAGGGCCTTTATAGCTACTTATTGCACATATAGCAAGGAAACGGGGGAGAGTGGGGTCAGTGGCTTGCCTTGCTTGTCAGACCCCTATATAAGCTCTATAGCACATATAGCAAGGAACCCGGGGAGAGGGATGTTCAGTGGCTTGCCTTGTAAGACCCCTATAGCACATATAGCACATATAGCAAGGAACCCGGGGAGAGTGGATGTTCGGCGGGTTGCTCCGTACGCGCCGCAGGCTGTGCAAGTGGCATGCAGGCCACAGTGGAGGGACTGTTGAAGTGGCGTGTAGCCAAGCGGGCACTTTTGAGCAGGCACACGTAGTACTGGCTCGCCCAACGGCTTAGTGGCTCGCCCAACTGGCTCGCCCAACTGGTTCGCCCAACTGGCTCGCCCAACCCCTTAGTACTGGCTCGCCCAACCCCTTAGTACTGGCTCGCCCAACCCCTTAGTACTGGCTCGCCCAACTGGCTCGCCCAAGTACAGGTTGGTCAGCGGCAAGTCCGCGAGTGCGCAAGACGTTCGTGTCGTACTGGAAGTATACCAGGAAATTGAATGATAATATCCTTCAATTCAAATTCCCTGGTGCGGGCAACCAAAAATTGGTCCGTGCCTGTTTCCAGTTCCGAGGCACTTCGTGTTCACAGCCGCGCCTGCCCGGCATCGGAGCCCCGAGCCCAAGGTCGGGATTCTTCCCAGGAAAAAAAATTGCAGTCCTCCCGTGGGGGGAGGACTGCAGCACGCTTTTTTTGCCAATGGCTGCGAGGTCGGAATTACGACTTCGCTTTTTTGCCGAAAATCCCATCACCGGGCCAGCGCCGGAGGTCCGTCAGCGAGGCTGTCCTCGCAGCATCGCTGACAGAGTGTTTTTTCACCACTCACACGCTGCCGTCAATCCTGGCGTGACCACAGGATTGCTCACTCAATCCTGTGTTGGGCACAGGATTGCCCCTGAATCCTGCGCTGGGCACAGATGGGCAGCGATGAAGAATAACGAGAATTTTAATGTGTCAGAGCGACACATTAAATCCTACCGCTTTCCAGGACAGCGAGGACGCGAGAGCGAGGTGCGCGCCTGCCCCTTAGTACTGGCTCGCCCAACTGGCTCGCCCAAGTACGGGTTCAGCGGCAAGTCCGCGAGTGCGCAAGACGTTCGTGTCGTACTGGAAGTATACCAGGAAGTGAAGGAAACTATCCTTCACTTCAAATTCCCTGGTGCGGGCAAAGTTCCGAGGCACTTCGTGTTCACAGCCGAGCCTGCCCGGCATCGGAGCCCTGCCGAACCCGCGCCAAGGTCGGGATTCTTCCCAGGAAAAAAAATCAGAAACTGTCGTCTAACACGACAGTTTCGGCGAACCTGCCCGGCATTGAAGCCTCCACCCCGGCCGCGCCTGCCCGGCATAGCCTCCCGGGCCGCGCCAGCATAGAAGCCTCCAGCCTGCCTGCGCCAGGGAATTTGAAGTGGAGGGTATTATCCTCCTCTTCAAATTCCCTGGTGGTAATCCGCGTGATTAGGGGGGTGGTATGTCTGACATACCACCTTTTCAGAGAGGTCTTGGTGAACTTTGCTGAAGGAGCTCAAACGGTGAGCTCCTTCAAATTCGCAGGTCAAGTGAAAGCTAAAACCTGTCACTTCAAATTCCACGGCCCAGGGCGCCCTGCGCACCACCCTGCTCGAGACGCCCCCGGCCGCGCCACCTGCCCGGCATTGAAGCCGCGCCAAGCCGCTGAACCCCCACCCGGGCAGGGAATTTGAATTGAAGGATATTATCCTTCAATTCCTGGTATACTTCCATGGAACACATCATACTCCGAGAACGGAAGTTCCAGAAGCGGAACCCGTAGTAGGGCATGTCGGAAAAAATCAGACATGCCCCGTTACAAATTCCACGCCAACGTGGAGGCTTCGATACCTAGCGCGCCAGGCACGCAGCTGATGATGTCTCAATCACCAACTACGAAGCAGTGGCCGGTTATTTCGGCCACTGGCTCCATCGTGCGCAGGTCTCGCTTTTGACCGAAAAGAAATCGGTCAAATCAAAATTGAGTCACATCCGAAAAAAACCCTGGTGCGGGCCCTCTCTACAGAGAGAGGTCTTGGTGAACTTTGCTGAAGGAGCTCAAACGGTGAGCTCCTTCAAATTCGCAGGTCGGGTGTTGCGCTGGCGTTCGCCTGAGAATTTGCAGATTCTCACTGTTTGAGAATCTGCTGAAAAGTCTTCGAAGTGTACGAAAAAAACATACACATGCCCCGTTACAAATTCCACGCCAACGTGCGGGCCTGGTGCGGGCCCTGTGACACGTGCGGAAACTTGTGCCGAAGAGGGGTTGGTGTGTTTGACACACCAAGCGGTGACGCCTGTGATGTGTGTCAAAAACAAACACACTTCCGATTCACGAGGAAACTTCTCCGAGCGGCCGGAACGCCACTCCAAGACCGAAGCCGCGGAGCCGGCCTCGCTCCAAGACCGAAGCCGCGGAGCCGGCCTCGCTCCAAGTCCGAAGCCGCGGAGCCGGCCTCGCTCTCAAGGTCCACGGACTGTGACACGTGCGGAAACTTGTGCCGAAGAGGGGGTGGTATGTCAAACATACCACCAAGCGGCGACGCCTGTGAGGGAGCGCTGCGAAAGTACAACACCCCTGCGTTATAGACCTACTCCTAAGAAAACATGTTTGAAGGACCTGTCACGGGCAACATCCCAGAGGTCCTGGACAACGGAGAGGTAACTGACGGCACGCACGTCACCGCAGGGCAGCTGGCCCTGGCTCTCACGCCGTACGCTCAAGTAACGGACCTGGCGGTAAACACTGCGGCGTCCGGCAACAACGCGGCCGCCATCCAGTCCCTGGACGACAGAGTCACCGCGGAGCTGGCCTCAAAGCTGGACAGCAGCGCGCTGGCGCCGGCAATTGCGCCCCTGGCCACGGCTGCGGCCCTGGCCACCACGGACGGGCAGGTGGCCGCGCACGGAAGCAGCATCGCCGCGCTGCAGAGCTCGCTGACCACGGGCCTCTCCAACAAGGCAGAACAGTCGGCCTTCGACGTGCTGGAGGGCGTGGTGGCGACGAAGAGCACCCCGGACGGCGTGGACCTGAAGCTGTCCAACTACAGCACCACGGCGGCCATGAACGGCTCCATCGCCTCGGCCAACAACGCCACGCTGGCCACGGTGGCGGCCAACTACGGCCTCAAGACGGTGGTGGACCAGCACTCCCTAGACATAGCGGCGAGGATCACGCCGCTGGAGGTGGACACCAAGGTGGCCAACGCTCTCCTGGGGGCCGTCACCGCCGCGGCGCTGGCCTCCGAGCTCGCGAGCAGAGACGCCTCCATCTCGGGGCTGCAGGCCTCCAAGGCGGACGCCAGCGCCCTGCCTGCTTACGCCCTGCAGTCGGCCGTCGACACTTCCTCGGAGGTGGACTCCAAGATAGCAGCGGCCCTCCTGGGCGCCGTCACCACGGCGGCCCTGGACGCCGCCCTCCTCGGCAAGGCGGACGCCGGCGCGCTGGCCGCCCTGCTCTCCACGGTGGACGGACTTCCACTGGAGGTAGTCACCAAAATAGCAAATGCGCTGCTGGGCCTCGCCACCGAGGCCTTCGTCGCAGCGCAGCTTGCTAGCCGGGACGCCAGCATCACGGCGCTCCAGGCCTCCACGGCCGATGCGGCGCTGCTGGCCTCGTACGCCACGAACGCCGCGCTCTCCGCCAGCGAGACCGCGCTCCAGAGCGCCCTCGACGCAATCCTCGCGGAGCTCGCAGCCCTGCAGCTTCCCGGAGGCGGAGTTGTTAACGCACCGGCCTGGGCGGGCTTCACAACTTGGGAGCTCGTTCAGGGAAGCAACGTCGTTCGCACCCTGCACTTCGTGGCTCCTCTCTCTGCTGCGCTGGCCAACGGCGACGACACGCTGAGCATCACGGCAGACTGCTACTCCGTCGCAGCGGCGGACGCGGCCCTCGCGGCTGCGCTGCTGGCCTACTACACCTCGGCGCAGGTAGACGCGCTGTTGGGTGACTACCGCACAGGGGCAGCGCAGGACGCGGAGACGACCAGCGCCATCACGGCGGCGCTGCTGGGCTACTACACCGCGGCGCAAGTGGACGCGCTGTTGGGAGACTACCGCACGGCGAGCGCGCAGGACACGCAGACGCAGGCGGCCATCGCGGGCGCGCTGCTGGCCTACTGCACCGGGCCAGCTCAGGACACGTTCACCAGCAGCCAGATCGCAGCAGCGCTGGTGGCGTACCGCTCAGCCGCAGACCAGGACACGGCGACGGCCTCGAGCATCGCCGCCGCCCTGCTCAGCTACTACACCATCGCACAAGTGGACGGTCTCCTTGCCAACAAGCTCGGAGTCACGGAGGCGGCCTCGGCCCTGCAAATAGCCGTGCGCTTTCCGGACGACGGAGGGGCCGACGAGGTGGTGGCCGCCATAGGAGAGCAGATCCTGGGCCCCACGGACGTCTCGCTGTCAAACTGGACGGTTCGCCCCAGCAGCGGCTGCAGCGTGGTTCTGGCCACGCACACCGCGGGAGTGAGCGTGGACGGCTACACCCTGACCCTGGCGGCGAACCCGTGGAACATCGTGCGCACCTACAACTTGACGCCGGGCCGAGAGCTGCTCTTCGCCTGCCGCTACCGGCTCGGCACGGCCTCCAACTTCGTGGTGTACATGTCCGAGGCCGACAACGTCTACGACCCGTTGTACGGCAGCTTCGCGGGCGACCAGGGCGTTTGGAGCACGGCCAAGATGTACTTCACCGTGCCGCCAAACGGAGTTGCGAAGCTGCACTTCGGCGCGCACTTCCAGGCGCCGGGCCTGCCCAACCAAACGGCAGGAACGGTGGACGTCTACGGCCTCCAGATCCTGGACGCAAACCTGGAGGCCGGCAACACAGCGGAGGAGGACACGGCGGCCTCGGCGCTGCTGCTGAAGCACGAGTTCCTCGACGGAGGGGCCGACGACGTCACGCTGGCCACCCTGGGCGAGGTGCTGCTGGAGCCCACGCTCACCACGCTAGGAAATTTTTTGGTGCGCTCCAACAGCCAGAGCTCCGTGGCCTCGGCCAGCTTCACGGTGGGAGGCTTCCAGCTGGAGGGCTACGCCATGACCCTGAGCGCCTTCGCCTGGAACATCGTCCGCACCTACACGCTGACGCCGGGGAGACGCTACTCCTTCGGCTGCCGGTACCGGATGGGCACGGCCTCCAACTTGGTGATGTACGTCAGCGCGGCCGACAACGACTACGTGGGCGTCACCGGCACCTTCCTCGGCACGCCCTCGCAGGGTGTGTGGAGCACGGCGCGCCTGGACTTCTTGGTGCCGCCGGGCGGAATCGCGAAGCTGCACTTCGGAGCCTTCGGCGGGTCTATCCCCGGGCTGGTGCAGCAGTCGGCGGGCACGCTGGACCTGTACAGCATGCAGATCAGGGCCAGCGCCTTCGAGGGAGAGTCTGTCTCAGTAACGGACCTGCTGGCGGACTCGCTGGCCCTCACGGGCTCGGCCACGCTGGACGGGCTCACCGCGCAGGGCAACGTGGGCTGCGACCTGCTGCTGTGCAACGACGTGAACTGCACCGACGTGTTCACCACGGGCGTGGACGCCTCGGGCGCAGTCTCCTGCGCTGCGCTCACAGCCACCGGCGCCGTCGCCGGAGCCACGCTGTCGTCCACGGGGGCCGTGTCAGGCAGCTCGCTGAGCATCAGCGGCGCGGCCAGCGTGGGTCTGCTGAGCTCCGCCACCGGAATCACGGGCAGCACGCTCACCATCAACAACACGGCCAACGCCGGGAACTTCACCACGGTGGGCGACGTGTCCACGGGGACGCTGACGGCCTCGGGCGCAGCGACGGCGGCGAGCGTCGCAGCCACCGGCGCGCTCACGGGCGCCACGCTGACAGTCAGCGGTGCGGCCTCCACGGGCCCGCTGGACTGCGAGAGCCTGGACTGCACCTTCACGGCCACGAGCGGCGGAGTGACGACGGGCAGCGTGGTCTGCGGCGACGTGACGAGCTCGGGCACGGTCTCCGCTCCGCAGCTCTTCGCGTCCAACACGCTCACCGTGACCAACACCTCCGACTTCTCGGACGATCTCGTCCTGACGAAGAACTGGGCGGGCTGGAGCAAGCTGCAAGTGTCCAACAACAGCGCGGCCCCCGACAGCGGCCCGGAGCTGCGGCTGCTGGGCAACCAGAGCGCGCGGGTCTTACTGGAGCGGGACGGCGGGGCGCACCAGTGCGAGCTCATCATGATCAACGACGAGGCGCTGGTGCAGACAAAGAGCCTCTCGACGCAGCGGTCCCTGACCACGAACCAGCGGAACCCCGGCTGCCTCGTGATCGCGGGCAACACGGGCAACGTGGTCTGCAACACGAGCTTCACGAATTTGTCGGATAGCCGGGTGAAGACGGAGATGGCGGAGGCCGACGTGGCGGAGCTCCAACAGCTCTTCGACTCCGTGGAGGCCAAGCAGTACAAGCGCCCGGACATGAAAGGCGACCTGAGGCTGGGCTTCGCCTCCAACGACTTCTCAGGAGCGAAGTGGAAGAACCTGACGGGCACGGCCCGGTGGAGCGACGGCACCGAGATGATCACCCTCGACTACTCTCACCTCACCAGCGTGCTGTGGGGGGTGTGCAAGGGCTTCCAGGCCCGGCTGGACGAGGTGGAAGCCTGGCAGGCGCAGCGGGGGCCGAAGAACGAGTAGGTGTGTTCAGGCCTCCCTGCATCCAGGGACGCTAGAACAGGCCCCTTTTTGGGGCAACAAGGGCCTGTTCAGGCCGCGTTCTTGCGGAACCTTGATCAGCCCCGGGCAACAAAGCTAAATGGAGGCGCTGAGGGACCTGGCCGACGACTTCAACGTGAGGGACCCGCGGAAGCTGTACCGACTTGCGAGGCAGCGCGACCTCGACGTGACGCAGGCCATGGCCTTCGAGGCGCTGAAGGCCGACGTGGGCCGGCAGGTGCAGGGGCCCCGGCCGCGCGCGCTGGGCAAGTCGGCCGCCGAGGGGCCGAACGACCGGCTGCAGGCCGACCTCATCGACTTCAGCCAGAACACGCGGGGGAAGACGAAGTACGGCCTGGTGGTGATGGACGTCTTCACCCGGGAGGCCGCCGTGGAACCTCTGCAGAACAAGAACGCCGGGACGGTGGGCCGCGCCACCAAGCGCGCCGCGCGGGAGCTGACGGGGGACGACGGGAACTTCGTGGTCACGACGGACCTGGGCAACGAGTTCGCCACGCTGGACAGGGAGCTGCCCGAAAATGCCGTGCACCGCACGAAGCGGCCCGAGGACCGCAACGCCATCGCCGTGGTGGACCGGGGCATCCAGACGCTGAAGAAGGACCTGGCCACGAGGGTGGCGCGCAAGGGCGGGCAGTGGAGCGACCACTTTCAGCAGACCGCTTCGGCCTACAACGCGCGGCCCCACGAGACGGTGCACGGCGCGCCGAGGACGTGGAGAAGCAGCCGGCCACGGAGTTCAGGGTCCTCCAGGACAACGCCGACAAGTTCCAGCACAACAAGGACCTCACCGAGCGGCGCGTGAAGGCGGTGGAGGACGCGGGCGCCTTCCGAGCGCCGACGAACGCGGCGAGGAGCTTCACCCTCAGTACGGCGACGTGCAGCGGCTGGGGGCCGTGGACTCCATGACCGTCCGCAGCACGGAGGGCCGCGAGACCCTGCTGAAGCTGGCGCTGCCGGCGCCGGGCAGCGGCAACGCGGCGGGGGGCCCGGCGGGCCGGTATTGGACGAGTACGCAGGCGGCGGCTTCCTGTGAGGCAGCTGGACGACTTCCTGGCGCCTCCGAGGCCCAGGACCCTCGACTAATTTGAAAATGATTTTTTTTAGGCACGACCCGGCCTCCTCGTTTCCGAGGAAGCTTGATCGGACCCGTTTTGGCGCAAAAAAAAACTTTGATCACACTCAAGTTTGCCTGATCGAGCGTGCGCAGGCTGGGGGGAAATTCCCGGAGCCTGCTCAGCTCCTTTTTGGCGCAAAACCGCACAAATTTCCCTGCGTTCCGTCCCCTTGCTATATGTCACAAGGCAAGCCGCTGAACCACCACTGGGAGGGGGGGGCTGCTTTCCTTGGGTTTGGGGTCGGAAACGGGTTGGGCGAACCAATCATGTTCGCCTGAAAAGCTACAGCTTGTCTGCCTTGCGCTTCTTGCCGCGGGCAAGCGAGGTGATCCTCGCTTGCACTTCGGCGAACAGATTATTGAGGCAAAATATGCCTGTGCTCACCGAGGCGCTGACAAGGCAAGGGCCGAACATTTTTTTGTCATAATAATAGGAGCGCATGAATTTGCGAAACTTCCACAGTTTCCGCCGGATGACCCGGAGATCCTCAACATGTAGGTCAGCACTGCTTATGGTGCTGCCCAAGCGTCGAAATAATCTGCACATCTCGACATGGCCCGGCGTTCTCTCTGTGATAAGCGTGCACCAGAGACTCTCGATGGCGCGAATGCTCATGGCAGGAGCGGGCGCAGGAGCAAGCGCAGCGGGCTCGGGCGCAGCGGGCTCAGGTTTCATGGGCGCCTCAGGAGCGGGCTCGGGCGCAGCGGGCTCGGGCGCAGCGGGCTCAGGTTTCATGGGCGCCTCAGGAGCGGGCTCGGGCGCAGCGGGCTCGGGTGCATCCATGCCGAGCTTCCTCATCCGGCTCAGGCGTTGGTTGAGCCGGTGCGCGCAGGCCTTTGCGCTTTTCTCCAGCTCGTCTCCGTTCGTGCGCTGCGCGGAGGAGAGTTCCCCCCGGAGCCGATCCCTGGCCCCCTTCACCTTCTCAAAGGTGGTGCCTCTCGGCAGTGCGTCAGCCGCGCTCACGGCGGCGAGCAGGCGCTCGTGCGCAGGAGTGGCCTCGCGCTCGCACTCGGAGAGAGTCGCCATCGCAGAGCTTCGCGAGCAAATAGTGACTTGTTGAAAGCCAGCTGTGTTTAAACCCTACAGGCACCAGACCGCCCGCCGCGAGAACGCGCTGAGGGCATAACCCGTTTGAACGCACCCCGGAAGCTGACTCGCCCCCTTCCCCCTTCACAGCCCGGAAGCATGTCTGCAAAGAAGCGTGCTCTGCACAGGAGCGTGCTGTGCACAGGAGCGTGCAAAGAAGCGTGCTCTGACCAGGAGCGTGCTCTGCAAAGAAGCGTGCTCTGACCAGGAGCTCTGCAAAGAAGCGTGCAAAGAAGCGTGCAAAGAAGCGTGCTCTGCAAAGAAGCGTGCTCTGACCAGGAGCGTGCACAGGAGCGTGCACAGGAGCGTGCTCTGACCAGGAGCGTGCTCTGACCAGGAGCGTGCACAGGAGCGTGCTCTGACCAGGAGCGTGCTCTGACCAGGAGCGTGCTCTGACCAGGAGCGTGCACAGGAGCGTGCTCTGACCAGGAGCGTGCTCTGACCAGGAGCGTGCTGTGCAAAGAAGCGTGCTGTGCAAAGAAGCGTGCTGTGCAAAGAAGCGTGCTGTGCAAAGAAGCGTGCTCTGCACCCCTTCCGCGCCCCCGAAGCTGACTGGCCCTCCTGCTCGTCTCAAAACAATAACAGAAGACGAACAGACCCAACTCCAAAGCTGACTGGCCCCCCTCCCCCTTCACAGCCCCGGAAGCTGACTGGCCCCGTCCCCCCGAAAAAAAAAACCGACGACAACACCGCCAAACTCCAAAGCTGACTCAAATCATTCCCCCTTCACAGCCCCGGAAGCTGACTCGCCTCCATTCCCCGCAGAACAAGACAACTCCAAAGCTGACTCACCCCCCCTTCCCCTTCACAGCCCGGAAGCTGACTGGCCCCCTGCGCCCCCCAAAACAAAAACCGACAACAACACCCCAAACTCCAAAGCTGACTCACCCCCCTTCCCCTTCACAGCCCCGGAAGCTGACTCGCCTCCATTCCCCGCAGAACAAGACAACTCCAAAGCTGACTCACCCCCCTTCCCCTTCACAGCCCCGGAAGCTGACTGGCCCCCCGCCCCCCCCAAAACAAAAACAGACGACGACGGCGACGCCACCACCGCCAAACTCCAAAGCTGACTCAAAACATTTCCCCCTTCACAGCCGGAAGCTGACTGGCCCCCTGCGCCCCCCAAACAATAAAACAGACGACGACGGCGACGCACCACAACCAAACTCCCAAGCTGACTCAAACATTTCCCTTCACACCCCGGAGCGGACTCGCCCCCCGTCCCCCTTCACAGCCCGGAAGACTGATGGCCCCACCGCCTCTCCCCCCCAAAACAATAAAACAGACAACGACGGGCGACGCCACACCACCAAATCTCAAAAGTGACTCAAAAATTTCCCGACACAGCGGAAGCTGACTGGCCCCCTGGGCCCTCACAAAACAAAAACAGAGGGACGACGGCGGACGCACCACCACCAAAACTCCAAAAGCAGTGGTATCGAAACATTTCCCCCTCACAAGCCCCGGAAGATGACTCGCCCCAGTCCCCCCCATAAACCAAAAAACAGACGACGAGGCAGCCGACGCCACCCACCCCAAACTCCCAAAGCTGACCTCAAAACATTTCCCCTTCACAGCGATAGCTGATCGGGCCCCCGTCCCCCCAAAACAAAAACAGACGACGACGGCGACGACACCACCACCAAACTCCAACGCTGACTGGCCCCCCTTCCCCCTTCACAGCCCCGGAAGCTGACTCGCCTCCATTCCCCGCAGAACACAACTCCAAAGCTGACTGGCCCCCCTTCCCCCTTCACAGCCCCGGAAGCTGACTGGCCCCCTGCGCCCCCCAAAACAAAAACAGCCAGCACGACGGCGACGACGACGACAGCAACGACGACGGCGACGACGAACAGTTTCACACCCAACTCCAAAGCTGACTCAAAACATTCCCCCTTCACAGCCCCGGAAGCTGACTGGCCCCCCGCCCCCCCCAAAACAAAAACAGACGACGACGGCGACGCCACCACCACCAAACTCCAAAGCTGACTCAAAACATTTCCCCCTTCACAGCCCCGGAAGCTGACTCGCCCCCGTCCCCCCTTCACAGCCCCGGAAGCTGACTGGCCCCCTGCGCCCCCCCCCAAAACAAAAACAGACGACGACGGCGACGCCACCACCACCAAACTCCAAAGCTGACTCAAAACATTTCCCCCTTCACAGCCCCGGAAGCTGACTGGCCCCCGGCGCCCCCCAAAACAAAAACAGACAGCACGACGGCGACGACACCACCACCAAACTCCAAAGCTGACTGGCCCCCCTTCCCCCTTCACAGCCCCGGAAGCTGACTGGCCCCCCGCCCCCCCGAGGAAAAAAAAAACAGACGACGACACCACCACCCAACTCCAAAGCTGACTCAAATCATTCCCCCTTCACAGCCCCCGGAAGCTGACTCGCCTCCATTCCCCGCAGAACAAGACAACTCCAAAGCTGACTCAAATCATTCCCCCTTCACAGCCCCGGAAGCTGACTCGCCTCCATTCCCCGCAGAACAAGACAACACAACTCCAAAGCTGACTCGCCCCCATCCCCCCTTCACAGCCCCGGAAGCTGACTCGCCTCCATTCCCCGCAGAACAAGACAACACAACTCCAAAGCTGACTCGCCCCCATCCCCCCTTCACAGCCCGGAAGCTGACTGGCGCCCGTCCCCCCGAAAAAAAAAACCGACGACAACACCACCACCCAACTCCAAAGCTGACTCCCCCTTCCTGGCAGAGCCCGCTTCCTGACAAAAACCTTTCCTGACAAAATTCCTTCCTGGCAGAGCCCGCTTCCTGACAAAATCCCTTCCTGACAAAATTCCTTCCTGACAAAATTCCTTCCTGGCAGAGCCCGCTTCCTGACAAAAACCTTTTCCTGACAAAATTCCTTCCTGGCAGAGCCCGCTTCCTGACAAAAACCTTTCCTGACAAAATTCCGTCCTGGCAGAGCCCGCTTCCTGACACTGCCCCCGTCACTTTCGCCGTTCTCAGCCGCGCGTTCTGAGGCTCAAACTTTAAAAGGCCGTGACAGAAAGCGAGCAACGCAAGCCGACCTTTTCGCCATGGCGAAACAATACATGATGCCTCTCTTGCGCAGACTCACAAATTTGCGAACCGAAGTGGCCACCGGTCGGACGCGCAATCACTACGGTGTCGGGCGCGAGCTCACGGGCGAGGAGCTCTCTCGGAGGAAGACGGAAATCGCGAGGCTGGTACGGTGGACTGGGCGGGCGAAAAAAACGTCTGTTCGGCGTGCGCCTGCCCGGCACTGCGCCTGCTCGGCACTCCTAGCCTTCCTATGCTTGGAGACTCCTCCAGCGCCACAATAAAAAACTTCGGGGTTTGGGGGGTACATGCCAAGCACAATCACCATGCAACAATCATGTCATGCCATGCAAAAAGCCGTGCAAAAAGCTATTCTCCCCAGCCATACGTGCAGGTATGGCCGGGGAGAATGCGCCCGCCAAAAAAAAACTGGGCCCGTAAAAAAAGAATGGCAAGTTGGGCGAGACAACGACAGCAGATCACGGAGCCGCGGACGGCGGCGCCCGGGCTCGCACGGGGGCGGATGGTGCCGTCGTGCTGAACCTGCGGCGCGGCCCGGGGGCCTACGCGCTGCTCTCGCGCGCGGACGGGCAGCTGACCCGGGCGGGCCAGCACTACTACTCCCACCTGGGCCTGCGGCCCCCCAGCAAGGACTTCGACTACAACCAGCCCCTCATCCGCGAGGGGCCCAACGACTACATCCTGCTGCGCAACGGGCAGAAGAAGCTCGTGCGCTCCCTGCAGGGCGGAGAGCACCGGCTGACCAAGCTGGGCAAGGGCTTCTTCCGCGACAAGTACTACGAGTACCTGGTCCACGTGCCGGTGATCAGCCGGGGCAGGCGGCGCAGCGGGCGGAACTACGAGCGCAGGGACTGGCTGCCGGTGAATGAGCTGGGCGGGGCCACGAGGCACCCGGCACACCTCACGGAGGAGCAGGTGGCGCAGCGGGTCAGGCAACAGGTGGAGGCCTCGCTGGACGGCCCCATCCTGCAGCTCTCGGACGAGACCTACTTCCTCGACCCCGAGGGGCACTGGGTGGTCAGCACCCAGAGCACGCACTACAGGAACTCCAGGACCGAGGTGGAGACGCTCCTGCGCCAGCGCATGAGGGGCCTGAGGAGCGTGAGCTTCCAGCTGCCCTGCGAGGAGGACGTGCTGCAGAGCGCCTGACAAGCCGCTCTGCGTGCCCCGGCAGCTGGCCGAGCTGCTGCAGCTGAGCGTGGAGGAGGTGTGCGCGGACTCCGACGCCATGCTGCGCCACGACTGGAGGCGCCTCGGCATCTCCGCCGAGGAGGTGCGAGAGTTCTGCGTGTGGCGCAACGCCCCGATGCGCGTGCTGAGCTCGCAGGGCGACCTCGTGGACAGCTACGATCCGGCGCTGAAGGAGCACCGCACCGTGTGCTTCTTGGCCTTCGACGGGCACTGCTACATGTACAGGGCCGTGAAGAGGGTGCTGGAGCGGCGGCGCGCGTGCTCTACCGGGGCGAGGCGAGGCAGACCCTGCCGCCCATCCAAGAGTGGAGGCGCTTCGACGCCGCGGACGTGCGCCGGGGCTGTTCTGGTGCGAGGACCTGCGGGAGGCGCGGCGCCAGCTCATGGCCGCCGGCGAGAGCCCCAAGGTGGCCATCAGCAGCCCGGCGCACTGCGGGCTGAGGCTGAGGCGGGGCACCAGGATCCGAGAGCTGCCGGAGGAGCACGAGGTGCTGCGGAGGTGGTGCGAGGCGCTCAACCAGGAGTACCGGGGCCAGCGCCTGGCCGGCTTGGCGCACGAGATTTTTTTGAAGCTGCTCAAGGCGAAACGGGGGGTGCCCGGCGCGGCGGAGAGGCAGCAGACTTTGGCCGCGCAGGACGGCAAGTGCGCGCTGTGCGGCTGCGGGCTGACGGCAGGCACCTGCGAGCTGGACCACGTGGTGCCGGTGAGGCAGGCCTTTGCGGGCAGCGTGCAAACTTTGCAGGCGCTGTGCGGCGACTGCCACAGCGAGAAGACGCTGCGAGAGAGCGCGCAGCCCACGAGTTTGGAGAGCCGCGTGGCCCCCGGAGTCATGGAGAACGTCCGGAGCCCCAAGCTGCCTCCCCTCGTCTTTGAGGCGCAGACGTGCGCAAAGGACAGAACATACGTCGGCGTGGACGTGGTGCGCTGCAGGCGCAACGGGCTGGCCAACGCCCCCTTCCCCCTGCCCATCCTGTGCCCGGCGGACGGCGTTGAGCCCGTGGACGGCGTGCTGCCGGACCTGGGCTTTGTGGAGGGCTGCTGCGACGCGAGGCAGTTCTGCCTGAACCTGTTGCCGTACGTGGGGCCCGGCTGGTACCCGAAGGTTTCGCTGGCCGCGATGCTGGACCTGGGCGTCTGCCGCTGGGACCACATCGTGCTGGGCATCTCCGCGCGGAGCCACGTGGACGCGGCGACGCTGCGGCGCGCGCTGGAGCGCAAGGACGCCGCGTGGCCCGAAAACGAGGAGCACATGGCCAAGCTCAGCGTGAACGCGATGATAGGCCTGTGGGCGCGCAGCACGGAGGTGGTCTACAGCGTGCGCAGCAGCAGCAGCGAGCTGGACGGCGCGGGCGCGGACTTCTCTCAGGACTTCGCCTACGAGGGGGGCATGGTGTGGGACTTCGTCTACGCCAGGAGGCTGCTGAGCAACGGCACCTACCGCCCCATCCACGACGCGGTCCTCGGCTTCGAGCACTGCATGGTGGCCAAGGCCCGGCGCATCCTGGACGCGCCGCCAAGGTACCTGGCGCAGGTGAAGACGGACTGCCTGCTGACGCAGCGGCTTCCGAAGCGCTTCGCGGAGCGGCTGCGGGCGCTGGAGGCGCTGCGCCACCCGGACGGCACGCCCGTCTACCGCGTGGAAGAGACGAAGCCTTTGCTGGGCGGCAGGGCGCCGCGCATGGAGGCGGGGCGCCCCAAACAGCGGAGGTGGAACGGGGTGGACGACCCCGTGAACCACTGCCTGGCGGGCAACTCCCTGCTGCTCACGGGCCTGCCGGGCACCGGGAAGACGCACCTGGCACGGACCATTGTTGCGAGGCTGCGAGAGCAGGGCGAAGCGGTGCACCTGGTGTCCAAGACGCACTGCTCCGCGCAGAACCTGGGCCTGGGGGCGCAGACGGCCGACCACTGGGTGCGCAGGTACGTGCGCGGCGGCAGCGCGCAAAAGCTGGACTGGCTGGTGGTGGAGGAGATCACGCAGCTGGACATGGCGCTCTGGGCGGACCTGGCCTGCGTGGGGCTGAACGCCGACGTGAAGTTCCTGCTGCTGGGAGACTTCCGGCAGCTGCCGGCCGTGCTGGACTCCTGGGCCGGGCGGCCCATCAGCGCGCCGTTGGAGCACAGCCAGCTGATCCGCGACCTGGCCGGCGGGCACAGGCACGAGCTCACGGAGAACATGCGCTCCGACCCCGGCATCTTCGACTTCGTGAAGTGGCTGCGGGTCGGCGAGGAGGCGTGCCCCACGCTGGAGCAGGCCAAGGCTAGGCTGAGGGAGCTCTTCCCCTCCAAGCCCGGGTGGCCGGACACCACGCTGGTCATCAGCCACAGCAAGCGCATGGCCGTGAACGCAGCGGCGAACCGCGCCCTGGCGCCGGAGGGCTCAAAGCTCCTAGAGCTGGAAGTCATCCACATGGGTTGTTGCCAAACAACCAATGGGTGTTGCCAAACTGCAACACCCCAAAACAGCCCGCAGAGCATGCGCCTCATCGGGGCCGGCGGAAAGATACCCAAGGGGGTCTTTGTGGCCGTGGCGGAAGTGGAGACGGACGGAGTGAGGCTGGACAACGGCATGCGGCTGAAGAACCAGGAGCTGCTGCGGGCCACCCGGCCGAGCCACGCAGTGACCTACGCCAGCTGCCAGGGGCTCACCCTCCACAACCGCGTCCGCCTGGACCTGGAGTCCTGCCACCTCACGCTGCGCCCCCTGTACGTGGGCGCCTCGCGGGCCACGAGCTCCGAGCTGCTGGAGGCCTAGAACGGGCAGCACGGCGCCTCCAGGGGCTCCAGCATGAGGTGGCGCACCTCGAAGAGCACGCCCCACTGCCTGCCCATCAGCCACACGTGCCGGGCCTCCACAAGCGCGCGGCCCCTGCGGCGCGCAAACTCCGCGGGGCGCGGCACGCGGTTGCCGGCGGAGTCCCAGAAGAGGCAGCGCTCCAAGTCCATCTTGCACTTCACGTGCTTGCCCTTGGCGCTCACCGTGACGGCGCGCTGCAGCTGGCTCTCAAGCTCGGCGCGGGTGACCCCCGGAAAGGGCTTCTGGAAGATGATCATGTCGTCGACGACGGCCTGCTCCACCCCATCCGTCCACGCCCCCAGGTCGGTGTTGCTCGCAAAGCACACGCCCACCCTCTTGGCCCCGTCGTCCTGGAAGTTGCCGGGCTCCCACAGAACCTCCACGTCCGCCTTGCACACCAGCGCGCCCTGATGGGAGTCCTCTATGGACATGAACTTCCCCCCCTTGGCATTGGTCTGAACGTCCAGCCCGAGTGCAAGCTTCAGTGCTCGGCTTTTTTTATCCGTAGGAAAAAAGTCCGGTCCGATGAACGTGCGAGTTTTCTTGGTCGTCGCAGTGGCGGTGATCTTGCTCTTTAAAAATGCCGAGGCTCCTGGAGCTTTTCTGCGGCACCAAGTCGGTGGGCAGGGCCTTCGAGGCGGCGGGCTGGGAGGTCGTCTCCCTGGACATCGTGTCGATATTTGAGCCCACCATCCTCTGCGACATCCGGAGCTGGGACTACACGACGTTCCCGGGGCACTTCGACATGTTCTGGGCCAGCCCGGTCTGCACGGAATACAGCCGCGCGCTGACGACGCGCCCGCGGCGGCTCCTGGAGGGCGACGCGCTGGTGCTCAGCGCCCTTGAGATCATTGCGCTCTTTGACCCGCTCATGTGGATTGTGGAGAACCCGGCCACCGGGCTGCTGAAGACCCGGCCGTTCATGGAGCGTCTGCCCTGGGTGGACGTGACCTACTGCATGTACGGGACTCTGTACAGGAAGCAGACCCGACTGTGGACCAACATGCGCTGGAGACTGAGCCGAGGGCTGTGCAAGCCCGGCAGCCGCTGCGAGGCGTGACGGCAGGCACCTCCGGGCCGCGCAGCGGGGGCCGCGGCTGATGGAGGGGCAGTACGAGAGGGTCAGCCAATCACGCGAGCTGCTCTACAGCGTTCCTGCTGCGCTGTGCGAGGAGATTGCGCGCGCGGCCACGGAGGAGCTTGCGGAGCGGCTGAGCATTCCGGATTAGACCGTTCAGGCTTCGTCTAATCCGACGAGCCTGGAACAGTCCTTTTTTTCCATGTTTTTGCATGTTTTTTGGGCGGTGTCACGTTTCGCCAAAAATGGCGAAGCGTGACACCGCCGCCTTTTTTCTCGTTTTTGGGCGCACTCAAAAGCGGTGCCACGTTTCGCCAAAAATGGCGAAGAGCGACACCCCCGCCTTCGTTTTTTTACTCAACTTAAGCGGTGTCACGTTTCACCAAAAATGGTGAAGTGTGACACCCCCGCCTTCGTTTTTGGGGCGCACTCAAAAGCGGTGTCACGATTCATCAAAAATGATGAAGACCGGGCCTTAGTCAAGCACGGAAACGCCCGTGCCGGAGAGCGTCACCAGCTGGTAGGCCACCAAATGAATGAACAGGTCCGTCATCGTGCCGTCCAGGCCCTTGAAGGTGAACCGGGCAAGGTCGCCCGAGCGGGTGCTGACGCCACTCAGCGGCATCTTGGGCACGCGCTCGGTGGGAAAGCCGGCAATGAAGCTGTGGCGCAGGTAGCCCACGCGGCCGATGTCGATGTTGCGCACCGTGTCGTCGTAGTTGCCCGCGAGGACGGAGAGGAAGTGGAAGTGCTCCGAGGCTCCCTTCATGGGGTTGTGAGGGTACTGCAGGCTGCCCAGCTGCATCTGCGACTCCAGGAGGCTATCCTCCTGCCTGGCCGCACCGATGGGGGCCACGTCCTGCCCCGGGTTGGCCAGCAGGTGGATCTTAGAGCCAGCGTCGTTGTCCCAAAAAGTCACGAACGCTCCCATGAGTTTCGTGAAGGCGCGCGCCACGGTGACGTGGTGCTCCGCCACGCCGTTCGGGACGCTGGACTGCTGCGTGTGCACCGTGGGGTAGCTGAACACCAGGGACCTTCCTGAGAGGAGCACGCGGTTGAAGGACTCCACCAGCGCAGAGTCCAGGACGACCTGGGAGGCCAGAACTCGGACGTTCTGGATCTCGAAGGCGGTGCTCAGCGTGGCCCCCGCCGGGTGCGCCCCGGCGTTCTCGGACCACAGCGCAGTGGTGGCGTCCGCAAACTCAATTTCTATCACCAGGTTCAGCTGCGGTGGCAGCATCTTCCCGCAGCGCAGGATGCCCACCATGGTGGGGCGCAGCAGCACGTCCGCGTAGCCGCCCTGGTGCACCGCGCGGGCGATGCGCGGGTCGTTCACTTCGTCGAAACCCTCCATGGCCTTGTTGCGGTTGTACTCTCTGCCCTTCAGCAGATCGTGCACGGCCACGGTGCGGCCGTAGTAGTTGATGTCGTCGCAGCGCTGGCCGTTGGCGAGACCTGGACGCGCTGGACGAAGCAGGCGGGGTTGGGCGTGGCCGGGGCCAGCGGGTTGGTGCCGTCCGTGTTCCTGACGCGCAAGGCGATCTTGATGGACTCGGGGTCGATGAAGGACGTGCCGCTGGTCAGCGGGATGCGGCAGACCCTAGAGGTTGTGGGGGAGAACGAGCTCAGCGAGCTGGGGAAGTACTGCACGTCATGCCGCGCCGTCACGTAGCTGGTGTTGCTCGTTTTCAGCTTGTAGTCCAGGCTCTGCATCAGCTCATCCTGGGCTCCGGCGGTGACTACCTCCATGCTTGTTTATATACACGCATTTTGACTCGTACGGCGAAGGAAAAACTATTCTTCTAGTGCCTATATCAATGTAGGCACTGGAATAATAGCGTTTTGTGGCGCAAAACCGCGCAAAAAAGCTATTCTTACAGGGTGTACATTCATGTACGGCCTGGAGGAATAGCTTTTTGTTGCGCAAAACCGTGCAAAAAAGCTATTACTTCAGGGTGTACATTTATGTACGGCCTGGAGTAATAGCTTTTCTCAGCGCAAAACCGTGCAAAACCGTGAAAAAATGCTATTAGCCCAGGGCCTACATTTGCGTAGGCCCTGGGCTAATAGCATTTTGTAGCGCAAAGCCGTGCAAAAAAAAACTCTCCCCCAGGAGGAGGGTTTTTTTTAAGCAGCCTCAATGTCTCGCGCCAGCTGGTCAAAGCTGGGCGGAGGCAGGCTCCGGCGTGACCTGGAGCTCGCCCGCGAGCTCGGCTGGGACTGGGGCAGGGCCACGGGGTTCAGGCCCCAGGAGAAGGGGCGCGGCGTGTTGTTGGACTGCGCCTGAACGCGGAAGCCGGACTGCGAGGAAGCGCGGCTGCTTGCGGGGCTGCCTGAAGTGCTGCTGCCTGAGCGCAGCGAGAAGTGCTGGGGCTGAGTGGCGTCGTTCATGTTGTTGGCGGACCGCACGTCCTGCACGGCGGCGTCCTCGCTGCCCTGCTGGGGCCGGAAGAGCGTGTTCTCGAGGACCCAGCCCGTGCCGCGGGCCAGGCCGTAGGCTGCGCCGCCCGCAATGCCAACGGCCAGCCCCGCCGTCGCCGCCGCGCCAACTCCCGCCACGCCAGCCAACGTTCCAGCAACCTCGCCCGCGGTGGGCGCGAGGGCTGCCGCTCCTTCCGCCAGGCCCCCCAGGTACCCGAAGGCTCCGCCCACGCCCTCGGCGGCAACGGCCACCTCGCCCTCCTCCGCTGCCACGGCCGCCGTCTCCTCTATTGCCTCCGCGCCGCGCTCCACCTCCTGCGCGCGCTGCCCCGCCTCGTCCAGGAGGCGCTCCACATCACTGGGCCGACCTATGATCTGCGGAGGCGGCTGCGCCTGGCCCGGACGGGGCAGCACGGTCAGGCGCACGTACTCAGCTGCGTCCTGGGGCAGCTGAGAGCGGAAAGCCTGCGCGGCTGCAAGTCCCGCTGCCCCTGCGCCTATGAGGTCCGCTGCCGCCTGAGCGCCGTCTGCAGTGCTGCGCAGACGGTCCGTGATGGAGGGCGGCCCCTGCCCGTTGCTGGCCAAGGCGCCGGCCTCGGGGTTTATTGCCAGGTCATCCTCAACAAAGCGGGTTCCGCCGTACCTTGGTACCTCCGCGCAAGGCGCACGTCCTCGTCCGTGGCCTCTGCGGGAGTGCGGAAGCCTTCCTCGGGAATTGCTTGCAGAGGCGTGTGCTGCAGGGGCCGGGGGTTGGGGTCCTCGCTGGACTGCACAAAATCGTCCAGGTAGACGTGGCTTGTGATGAACGAGGTGGCCTTGCGGTCCGGCTGGTCCAGCAGCGGCTCGTTCCGCTCCAGGTAGCCCACCACCTGCTCAAAGCGCGGGCGCTGATTGAAGCCGTGCGCCCGAAGTGCCTTCATTTACTGTTGCGCAACTTCGTCCGCCGCCCGTTCCACGCCCCGGCGCTCGGCCCGCGCGTAGCGCAGCTGGGTACCTGGCGGTGCACGGCCTCCGTCAGCCGGCTCACGTCGTCCAGGTGCCGCTGCCCCTCCTGCGCCTGCCTGCGCTCGCCCAGCCAGTTGTTGAAGGCCCGCGCCTCCTCCAGTTCTCGGTAGCGCTTCAGCAGCAGCGCTGCAAGTTGTAACTGGGGTACGTTTTGCGAAACCACCGGAGCATCCGCGGCTCGTTGCGAGGTTCAATCGACATCATCTTGCTTTTATACCAGTACGCTTGCGCCTGTGGTCAGCCGGTCATAAGCGGACTGCCTCTCCAGCATGCGCAGGGCGCGCTGCTGCTCTCTTGTGAGCTGAGGCACCTCAACCGGTGCCTCCGTCGGTGCCTCAGCCGGTGCCTCAGCCGGTGCCTCAGCCGGTGCCTCCGCCGGTGCCTCTGCTGGCGCCTCCGCCGGCGTCTCAACTGGCTTTGGCTTGCGCTTTGGAGCAGCCGGCTCAGTAGGCACGTCCTGCTTCGGTTTGTTCTTACTCCCAGGGGGCCTGCCCCGCCGTTTCGGTTCCGGCGCAGCGTGTGGCGCAGCGTGTGGCGTAGCGTGTGGCGCAGCGTGTTCCGGCGCAGCGTGCGCCTCCACCTCTTGCGCCTCTTGTTCGGTCGGCTCCATTTAATTATACGTGGTCAAGATACAACACGAAGGACAAAGACGACCCGCGAAGCCGGACGACGTTGCCGTCCAGGTCGGTCAGGCGGAAGCGCATGTGCCTCAGGGTAAACGGGCCCCTGAGTGCCATGAAGTGCCCGTCGTCTGAGCCCGTCTCCACAATGGTGCCCACTCCGCTCTTCAGCGTGATCTTGGAGAGGATGTCGTCGCCCAGGTTGCCCAGCTCTCTGCTGGCGTTGGCCAGCTGGGCGCAGCGCAGGTAGACCTCGTTGTGCGCCATCATTTTGAGAAATTCGAAGACCTGCTGCCCGCCTGAGACGAAGCTCGGGCCGAGCATGTGGTCGATGCTGAAGGGCTTGGTCGGAGAGGCGGCCGGCGCGGAGGGGTAGTCCGCCGAATCTGGGAATTGCTGGCGCAGCTCCAGGTCGTTCAGGATCAGCCGGTTGCCGTCGTAGGCAACGCTCAGGCTGTTTGTGGTCTCGCCGTAGGTGGCGGTGGCAAAGTTGGAGCTGATCCAGGCGGCCAGCCGTGCGCCAGTGTACGCGCCCTCGGGAAACAACGCCCAGTTCAGCGTGCCCAGCGCGGCGTCGACCCAGTAGAGGTAGCGGCCCCGGTCCGTGGACAAAAAGCTGTCGGCCAAGCGGATCTTGTAGACGGCAAGCCGGGCGTCGCTCTGCAAGTGCAGGGACTCTCCCAGGTCTACCTCAAAGTCGCTGTCCGAGCCGGCCACTCTCTTGCGGCTGTCCACGTAGATCGTCGTCATTCTTTTCTTAAGGAAGCCGCCCGTTCTGCGGACGACGGGCGGGTGGACGGCTGCGACGGAGGGTGCAGCACTGAGCGCCTGAGGCGCAGGAGATATTTTCAAACCGTGCGCTGATCAGCGTGGAGCTGGCGAACAGCTTCTGGCCCAGGAAGCTGAGCGCCGCTCCCATCGGCGTCTCTTTCCAATGCGAAACGCTCTTCAAAGCGCTTGAAGAACATTTCATTCCTCGGCTTCAGGTAGTAGACGAAAAGGAAGCTGAAAGGTTCCCGCGTCGCCTGCTCGTACAACTGGTAGAGCTGCTCCTTCGGCAGCAGGGCGCTGAGCTCCTCCACCACGGCGTCCAGCTCGTGCTGGTTGCGCAGCCTCCAGCAGCAGAGGAATTGCTGGTTGACCCGCACGGCCGCACTGATTAGTCTCAGCTTCTGCGAGCTGACCCAGGTGCTGATTTGGAGGTGCCGGCCCCTGATGAAGAGAGTGTCCAGGGCGCCGTTGGGTCTGGGGAGCTGAGGCACGTCCGCTAGGTCGTCGCAGATTATCAGGACCTGATACAGTTTCTTCATCTCCAACTTCTTGGACGCCTCGGTGATCTTGCGCTGCTGCTGGATGATGCGGCGCAGCGCCGCCTCGTCCCACTCGTCCCAGTAGGCTTGCTCCCGTTCAGTATTCACTCCCAGGTCCTGCTCGATGTACTTCTTGACGGGAATCCAGCCGTCGTCGATGTCGATGGACGGACTGAAAATATAGATTCTCTCAAACACGCCGCGATACTGCTCCAGAATCAGGCTGATCAGAGTCACGGTTTTGCCCGATTTGGAAGGTCCGAGGAAATTGCCCGTGCACGGGACCAGGGGCACCACGGGGTCCGAGGGCTGCTTGCTGCTGTATTCTGGCGTGGGGAAAAGCTTGATCTTTCCCATGCTTTGTTTTACTTGCCAAATTCGAAGCCGGGAAGCCGGGCGGCGAGTCCGACAGTGCATCGGTGTGTACCGACGCGCTCCCAGAGTTTTCAGGGAGTGCAGTGCTGTGTAGCACCGCGCTGCCGGTGTGTTCTGGGAGCGCACTGCTACACAGCAGTACGCTTCCGGATAAACTAAAGGGCCGGTATGCAGCTGAAGTACTTTGGAAGCAAAGCGTGGTTAGCTCCTCACATGGACCGGCTGCTGGGGGACGTCGCCGTGCTTCACTCTCCCTTCGTCGGTTCTGGAAAGCTGGAGTACTACCTCGCCGCCCGGCGCCCGGGCCTGGAGGTGCGCGGCGTCGACGCCTTCGAGCCCGTCGCAAACCTGCACCGCTGCTACTTGAGGCGAGACCCGGTCTTTCTGCGCTCCTTGCTGCGCCTGGTGGGGCGCAGGGTGGACAGGCGCTTCTACTCCGGGCACCTTCTGCCGGGCGCGCTGAGAGGCCGTGCCGGGCGCCGGGCCGCCTGCGCGTACGTCCTGCTGCGCAACAGCTTCTCGGGAAAGTGGGGCTCCTTCGCACAGCTGCGGCCGCTGGCACTGAGCAGCGTGCGGCGCCTCCAGCAGCCACCCTGCAACGTGACCGTGCGGCACCAGGACGCGCTGGCCTATCTACGCGCTCTGCCCTGCCTGGCGCACCAGTGCATCTACGCTGACCCTCCTTACATTTTCCCCGGCCGCAGCATGAACTACTACGGTACGAGAGGGGGCCACGACCTGGTCTTTCACACGGAGCTGCGAGACGCACTCTTCGCGAGCGGCCTGCCCTTCATCGTCAGCGTCAACGACGTGCCCGAGGCCCGGGAGCTCTACAGCCGGGCCGACTCCATCACAAGCCTGTGCTCGGGGAAGAACAGTTCCAAGCCCGAGCTGCTGGTAGTGCACCGGGGCATTCCTGTTGCCAGCACAGGAATGGGTGAAGCAATCCTGTTACCACAGCAGGATTGAAGGGGGCAATCCTGTGCCCACGCCAGGATTGAGTGTGGCAATCCTGTGCCCACGCCAGGATTGACGGCAGGGCGTGTGAGTGGTGAAAAAACATTCCGGGAGTTATGCTGCGAGGACAGCATCGCTCCCGGACCTTTGGCGCTGGCCCGGTGATGGGTTTTTCGGGCAGGTTCGCCGAAACTTTAGACAGTTGTCCCCACAGGACAACTGGAAATGTTTTTCGCAGTTGTCGGCTTAGACGACAACCTCGACATTTTTTTCCTGGGAAGAATTCACCTTGGGCTCGGCAGGGCTCCGATGCCGGGCAGGCGCGGCCGGGCTATGCCGGGCAGCTGGGGCCTCGCAGCCATTGGCAAAAAAAGCTGCAGGTCCCCCCACAGGACTGGATTTTGAACATCCACTCTCCCCGGATTCCTTGCTATACGTGCTATATGTGCTATATGGGTCTTACAAGGCAAGCCACTGAACATCCACTCTCCCCCGGCTCCTTGCTATATGTGCTATATGTGCTATATGTGCTATATGGGTCTTACAAGGCAAGCCACTGAACATCCACTCTCCCCGGGTTCCTTGCTATATGTGCTATATGTGCTATATGGCCCTATATAGCACATATAGTACAAATTTTCGCGCGTACAGAGTATATAGTACAGATAGTACATATAGCAAGGAGCTGGGGGAGAGTGGGGGTTCAGCGGCTTGGCGTGTAAGACCCATATAGCACATATAGCACATATAGCATGGACCCGGGGGAGAGTGGAGGTTCAGCGGCTTGGCGCGGCTTCAATGCCGGGCAGGCGCGGCCGAGTGGCGCAGCGCCAAGCCGTATGACTCGGCGGGCTGGCGTGTCAGGGAAGAACATGTTCATCCGACATGTACTCCGACATGTTGAAATTAAGCGCTTTTGGTGGCTTGGCGCGGCAGAAACGTGGATACAAATTGCACTTGTATTGGCACTTGTGTTGAAGAAATTAAGCATATAGCAAGGAATCCTGGGGGAAATTTTTCAATGCAGGGTTATACAGGGAATCCCTTGCTTTCCCTGTATCCCCCCCCCCCCCCACCCCCCCCCCCCCCACCCCAAACCCCCCCCCCCCCACCTCTTCTCTATTTGAAGACTTTTAGCAGGTTCTCAAACAGTGAGAATCTGCAAATTATCAGGCGAACGCAGTTCTCAGGCGAACCTCTCTCTGTAGAGGGGGTTTTCCAAATGGCTTATATTCTACCTGAGAGGCTTCTAGCACTCGTCCGTCCAGCATTTGACCTTGTCCTGCGAAGGATTCGAAGTCTAAAACGCTGCGTGCAGGCGTGTGGCTGCAAAATAGAGACCCCTAGATATGCGCTGCAATTTGGCTCCAGGTTGCATTTCAAGCGATGTCAAGCTTTGATAAAGGAAACCCCTTTTCCCTTTTTTTCGGGGACCCCTTTTTTTTGGACCCCTTTTTTTCTTTTTTTTTTTTTGTTTTTTCTTAGCCCTGCAAAGGTTGGCTCGCTTGAAATGCAACCTGGAGCCAAATTGCAAGCATATCTAGGGGTCTCTATTTTGCAGCCACACGCCTGCACGCAGCGTTTTAGACTTCGAATCCTTCGCAGGACGAGGTCAAATGCTGGACGGACGAGTGCTAGAAGCCTCTCAGGTACAATATAAGCCATTTGGAAAACCCCCTCTACAGAGAGAGGGCAGCCCTCTTGCCACGGCAGCCCTGCACGCCGCCCTCCTCGGCAGGCGGACAAAGCGGCTGGCCTCCCTGCTCTCCACGGTGGACGGGTTGGACACGCCGCTGGAGGCAGACACCAAGATAGCAAATGCCCTGCTGGGTCTTGCCACCGAGGCCTTCGTCGCAGCGCAGCTTGCTAGCCGGGACGCCAGCATCACGGCGCCTCTCTCTGTTATTTGTGAAATCTAAAACCGCTCACAGCGCATCTTCAGAGGTTATTATTCAGCAAATGTGGATTCTGCAAAAATTTGTTGGTTTTGCGCGGTGCGGCCACAGCCCTTCTGCTTGCACTTCTGCAAGGGTTTCCCGCCTGCTTCAATATGCAGGCAAAACGGGTCCTAGTCGCATTCTGTGCGTCTCGGAAGTTTAAGTTGCCCGGGCTTAAAGTGCTGTTTCTGGCTTGTAAGTGCGTTTCTGTTGCGGAGCTTTGTGGCTCGAAAAGCATGATAAATGCTTTCTAAGCGCAACTCAGAGCTGAAGGGTGGTTTTCTTGGCCTCATTTGCTGCATGTGAGCCTTGGGTTGCGTCTCCGTCAATCCTCCGGCAACAGGATTGCTGTGCTGGGTTAGGGCAGCCACAGATAGGCCACGTATCCGCCTGTGTGGCTGCGATTTTCAAGCCTTTGCGCGAGATTCAGGGCCGCTCGTGGGGCGTCCGCAGCGCGAGAATGTGGAGCTGGGCCGCAGTTTGCCTGCAGTCGGGCATCGTCGCATTTCTAGTCGTTATTCTAGTCGGTATTCTAATCGTTTTGTAGTCGTTATTCTAGTCGTTATTCTAGTCGTTATTCTAGTCGTTATTCTAATCGTTTTGTAGTCGTTATTCTAGTCGTGAATTCGGAAGCCTCAAGCGTTTCCTAGTCGGTAGTCCAAAAAAATATTGAGAGATAAGAAAGGCAATTTCCTTTCAAGCCAGAGCCAGTTCATGAATAATTGTGTTTTACGTGGTTTCGTGGAATTACGACTAGAATAACGACTAGAATAATTAGAATAACGACTAGATGACGACTAGATAACGATTAAAGTCAGAACCACGCGCCGAGCACAGTTGGCGCCCGTGCGTTGGCGAGTCTTGAGGCGCTGTGGCAGGCGAGGGTGGTTGACAAGTCTAGTCTTGAGCCCCAATTTCAATGTCTGGCGAGTGTAAAAGTCTCAGGCGAGTGTAAAAGTTGCCTTGTTCCATGCAATGAAAGTCTGGAGGGGGGGGCGGTGGCGCGTGTTCCAACACGCGCGTGGCAATTTCTAGTGAAGGGAGAACGTTCAATGACAACCTCTCTTTGCCCGGGCCAAGTTTTGGGTCTAAATGCAAAAACGTCGCCGCTGCAGCAGGGGCCTCCACGGTACTTCAGCTGCCGGCTTCCGGAACTTGCGTAACGCAAAAGGACGATTGGGGAAGATCAAGCTTTTCCCCACGCCTGAGTACACCAGCAAGCAAGCCTCGGACCCCGTGGTGCCCCTGGTGCCATGCACGGGCATCTTCCTTGGGCCCAGCAAGTCGGGCAAAACTGTGGCGCTCTTCAGTCTCATCCTGGAGCAGTACAAGGGCGTGTTTGAGCGGATCTACGTTTTCAGCCCAAGCGTCAACATCGATGATGGCTGGATCCCCGTCAAGAAGTACATCGAGCAGGACCTGGGGGTGAACACGGAGCGTGAGCAGGCTGTTTCTGGCCTTGTGTGGGCGCAGGCGCTCCCCGAACCTCCAGTCTTCTTGAGCGGCGCAGTGGTTGACGTGTTGAGCCCCGTACCCAACTCGCCGTCCGGGCAGGAATCGAGCCGCGTGGAGTAGAAGCGCTCAGTTCCTTGACCGACGCCTTAGCCACTGGACTAAGGCGTCGGCGAAAACATATGTAAACATGTTTGAAGGACCTGTCACCGGCAACATCCCGGAGGTCCTGGACAACGGAGAGGTAACTGACGGCACGCACGTCACCGCAGGGCAGCTGGCCCTGGCTCTGACGCCCTACGCGCAAGCAACGGACCTGCCGGTGAACACGGCAGCCTCCGGCAACAACGCAGCGGCCATCCAGTCCCTGGACGACCGGGTCACCGCAGAGCTGGCCTCAAAGCTGGACAGCAGCGCGCTGGCGCCGGCAATTGCGCCTCTTGCCACGGCGGCGGCCCTGGCCACCACGGACGGACAGGTGGCCGCGCACGGAAGCAGCATCGCAGCGCTGCAGAGCTCGCTGACCACGGGTCTCTCCAACAAGGCCGACCAGTCGGCCTTCGACGTGCTGGAGGGCGTGGTTGCCACCAAGAGCACCCCGGACAGCGTGGACCTGAAGCTGTCCAACTACAGCACCACGGCGGCCATGAACGGCTCCATCGCCTCGGCCAAAAACGCCACGCTGGCCACGGTGGCCGCCAACTACGGCCTCAAGACGGTGGTGGACCAGCACTCCCTGGACATAGCGGCGAGGATCACGCCGCTGGAGGTAGACACCAAGGTGGCCAACGCTCTCCTGGGGGCCGTGTCCGCCGCAGCGCTGGCCTCCGAGCTCGCAAGCAGAGACGCCTCCATCGCGGGGCTGCAGGCCTCCAAGGCGGACGCCAGCGCGCTGACAGCTTACGCCCTGCTCTCGGCTGTCGACACTTCCTCAGAGGTGGACTCTAAGATAGCAGCGGCCCTCCTAAACGCAGTCACCACGGCAGCCCTGGACGCCGCCCTCGCCGGCAAGGCGGACACCAGCGCGCTGGCCTCCCTGCTCTCCCCGGTGGACGGGTTGGACACTCCGCTGGAGGTGGACACCAAGATAGCAAATGCAGCGCTGGGCCTTGCCACCGAGGCCTTCGTCGCAGCGCAGCTTGCTAGCCGGGACACCGGCATCTCGGCGCTCCAGGCCTCCAAGGCTGACGCGGCGCTGCTGGCCTCATACGCCACGAACGCCGCGCTCTCCGCCAGCGAGACCACGCTCCAGAGAGCCCTCGACGCAATCCTCGCGGAGCTCGCCGCCCTGCAGCTTCCCGGAGGCGGAGTTGTTAACGCGCCGGCCTGGGCGGGCTTCACAACTTGGGAGCTCCTTCGCGGAAGCAACGTCGTTCGCAACCTGCATCTGGAGGCTCCTCTCTCTGCTGCGCTGGCCAACGGCGACGACACGTTGAGCATCACGGCAGACTGCTACTCCGTCGCAGCGGCGGACGCGGCCCTCGCGGCTGCGCTGCTGGCCTACTACACCTCCTCACAAGTGGACACTCTGTTGGCCGACTACCGAACCGGAACGGCGCAGGACACGGAGACGACCAGCGCCATCACGGCCGCGCTGCTGGCCTACTACACGGCGCAGGTAGACGCGCTGTTGGGAGACTACCGCACGGCGAGCGCGCAGGACACGCAGACGCAGGCCGCCATCACGGGCGCGCTGCTGGCCTACGGACGGGCCCGGACCAGGACGTGTTCACAACCAACCAAATCACCTCGGCGCTGGTGGCGTACCGCTCAGCCGCCGACCAGGACACGGCAACGGCCTCAAGCATCGCCGCCGCCCTGCTCAGCTACTACACCATCGCACAAGTGGACGGTTTGTTGACCAACAAGCTCGGAGTCGCGGAGGCGGCCTCGGCGCTGCAAATAGCCGTGCGCTTTCCGGACGACGGAGGGGCCGACGAGGTGGTGGCCGCCATAGGAGAGCAGATCCAGGCCCCCACAGACGTCTCACTCTCAAACTGGACGGTTCGCCCCAGCAGCGGCTGCAGCGTGGTCCTGGCCACGCACACCGCGGGAGTGAGCGTGGACGGCTACACTCTGACCCTGGCGGAGAACCCGTGGAACATTGTGCGCACCTACAACTTGACGCCCGGCCGAGAGCTCCTCTTCGCCTGCCGCTACCGGCTCGGCACGGCCTCTAACTTCGTGGTGTACATGTCCGAGGCCGACAACGTCTACGACCCATTGTACGGCAGCTTCGCGGGAGACGAGGGCGCCTGGAGAACGGCCAAGATGTACTTCACCGTGCCGCCAAACGGAGTGGCGAAGCTGCACTTCGGGGCGCACTTCCAGGCGCCGGGCCTGCCCAACCAGACGGCAGGAACGGGGGACGTTTACGGCCTCCAGATCCTGGACGCAACCCTGGAGACCGGCAACACGGCGGAGGAGGAGGACACGGCGGCCTCGGCCCTGCTGCTGAAGCACGAGGTCCTCGACGGAGGGGCCGACGACGTCACGCTGGCCACCCTGGGCGAGGTGCTGCTGGAGCCCACGCTCACCACATTAGGAAATTTTTTGGTGCGCTCCAACAGCCAGAGCTCCGTGGCCTCGGCCAGCTTCACTGTGGGAGGCTTCCAGCTGGAGGGCTACGCCATGACCCTGAGCGCCTTCGCCTGGAACATTGTGCGCACCTACACGCTGACGCCGGGGAGACGCTTCTCCTTCGGCTGCCGGTACAGGCTGGGCACGGCCTCCAACTTGGTGATGTACGTCAGCGCGGCCGACAACGACTACGTGGGCGTCACCGGCACCTTCCTCGGCACGGCCTCGCAGGGCGTCTGGAGCACGGCGCGCCTGGACTTCTCGGTGCCGCCGGGCGGAATCGCGAAGCTGCCCTTCGGAGCCTTCGGCGGGTCTATCCCCGGGCTGGTGCAGCAGTCGGCGGGCACGCTGGACCTGTACAGCATGCAGATCAGGGCCAGCGCCTTCGAGGGAGAGTCTGTCTCGGTAACGGACCTGCTGGCGGACTCGCTGGCCTTCACGGGCTCGGCCACGCTGGACGGGCTCACCGCGCAGGGCAACGTGGGCTGCGACCAGCTGCTGTGCAACGACGTGAACTGCACGGACGTTTTCACGACGGGCGAGGACGCCTCGGGAGCAGTCTCCTGCGCTGCGCTCACAGCCACAGGCACCGTCGCCGGGGCCACGCTGACGTCCACAGGGGCCGTGTCAGGCAGCTCGCTGAGCATCTCCGGCGCGGCCAGCGTGGGCCTGCTGAGCTCCGCCACAGGAATCACGGGCAGCACACTCACCATCAACAACACGGCCAACGCCGGGAACTTCACCACGGTGGGCGACGTGTCCACGGGCACGCTGTCGGCCTCGGGCGCAGCAACCGCGGCGAGCTTCGCAGCCACCGGTGCGCTCACGGGCGCCACGCTGACGATCACCGGGGCGGCGTCCGCGGGCCCGCTGGACTGCGAGAGCCTGGACTGCACCTTCACGGCCACGAGCGGCGGAGTGTCGACGGGCAGCGTGGTGTGCGGCGACGTGACGAGCTCGGGCACGGTCTCCGCCGCAGCTCTTCGCGTCCAACACGCTCACCGTGACCAACACCTCCGACTTCTCGGACGATTCTCTTCCTGACGAAGAAGAGAGAGAACTGGGCGGGCTGGAGCATGCTGCATGTGTCCAGCGAGCTGCAAGTGTCCAACAACAGCGCGGCCCCCGACAGCGGCCCGGAGCTGCGGCTGCTGGGCAACCAGAGCGCGCGGGTCTTCCTGGAGCGAGACGGCGGGACACACCAGTTGCGAGCTCATCATGATCAACGACGAGGCGCTGGTGCAGACGAAGAGCCTCTCGACGCAGCTGTCCCTGACCACGAACCAGAGGAACCCGGCTGCCTCGTGATCGCGGGCAACACGGGCAACGTGGTCTGCAACACGAGCTTCACGAATTTGTCGGACAGCCGGGTGAAGACGGAGATGGCGGAGGCCGACGTGGCGGAGCTCCAGCAGCTCTTCGACTCCGTGGAGGCCAAGCAGTACAAACGCCCGGACATGAACGGCGACCTGAGGCTGGGCTTCGCCTCGGACGACTTCGCAGGAACAAAGTGGAAGAATTTGACGGGGACCACGCGGTGGAGCGACGGCACGGAGATGGTGACGCTTGGCTACTCGCACCTGACCAGCGTGCTCTGGGGGGTGTGCAAGGGCTTCCAGGCCTGGCAGGCCCAGCGGGGGCCGAAGAACAAGTAAAAAATGGAGGCGCTGAGGGACCTGGCCGACGACTTCAACGTGCGGGACCCGCGGAAGCTGTACCGACTCGCGAGGCAGCGCGACCTCGACGTGACGCACGCCATGGCCTTCGAGGCGCTGAAGGCCGACGTGGGCCGGCAGGTGCAGGCGCCCCGGCCGCGCGCGCTGGGCAAGTCGGCCGCCGAGGGGCCGAACGACCGGCTGCAGGCCGACCTCATCGACTTCAGCCAGAACACCCGGGGGAAGACGAAGTACGGCCTGGTGGTGATGGACGTCTTCACCCGGGAGGCTGCCGTGGAACCTCTGCAGAACAAGAACGCCGAGACGGTGGGCCGGGCCACCAAGCGCGCCGCAAAGGAGCTGACGGGGGACGACAAGAACTTTGTGGTCACGACAGTCCTGGGCAACGAGTTTGCCACGCTGGACCGGGAGCTGCCCGAAGCCGTGCACCGGACGAAGCGGCCCGAGGACCGCAACGCCATTGCCGTGGTGGACCGGGGCATCCAGACCCTGAAGAAGGACCTGGCCACTCGAGTCGCCAGGAAGGGCGGTGGGTGGAGCCAGCACCGCGAGCAGGTGGCGGACGCGTACAACGCTCGGCCCCACGAGACGGTGCACGCTGCGCCGGAGGACGTCGAGAAGCAGCCGGCCACGGAGTTCCGTGTGCTCCAAGACAACGCCGACCGGTTCCAGCACAACAAGGACCTCACGGAACGCCGCATCAAGGCTATAGAGGACGCGGGCGCCGTCCGAGCGCCGACAAACGCGGCGAGGAGCTTCAACCCGCAGTACGGCAACGTGCAGCAGCTCGCGGCCGTGGACTCCATGACCGTCAGGGGCACCGAGGGCCGTGAGACTCTCCTGAAGCTGGCCCTGCCGGCTCCCCAGGGCAGCGGCAACGCTGCGCCCGGCCGAGGACAACCGGCAACTTTGCAGTACCCAAGTACGGCTGATAACGCTACTGGCAACTTTGCAGTACATTTGAGCCAAAGACCGCAGCTCCAGCTGGCAACTTTGCAGTACCCAAGTACGGCTGATAACGCTACTGGCAACTTTGCAGTACATTTGAGCCAAAGACCGCAGCTCCAGCTGGCAACTTTGCAGTACATTTGAGCCAAAGACAGCAGCTCCAGCTGGCAACTTTGCAGGACATTTGAGCCAAAGACCGCAGCTCCAGCTGGCAACTTTTGCAATTTCTTACTAGGAAATTCAAGTGCTCTGTTAGGCACCATGCTGGGGCAGCATCATCAGCCCCCAAATGGAACATACCACGATTTTTGGGGCTTCGTTCTATTTGGAGAGGGAATAATTAAAGCAGGCCCTGCGTGACAATCTTTAACGGATTCACCATGCCGAAAATGGCTGGGGCGGCCGCACTAGGCAGCCCTTTATGCTGGATAGCGGATAGCCCTGAATCCACCGCCACCACACCGCCAGCTTGACTGCTGCCCGCCACAAAAATTGGGGGCTTCTGGCCCAGCTCCAGCTCTGGCAACTTTGTGTTACATCTTGAGTCACACAGAACGCGTTTATGTGGGCACCCAAACACACAACGCGGTTGGGGAGCCACATCACCCAAAAAAACACGCCCCCCCACCCCCGGAAGGACGCTCAAGATGCTCGACACACAAAAACTGCTGTTTTCCGCCTCTAGGTCAGGGCTCCTTCTGGATCGGAATGCCTTGGTTCGTCACAGGTGCCCTAGGTGCCCTGTGTGCCCTGAGAACAACCGGGAGCAGTCGAGTCTCCGACCGAAGCTTTGTGTAGACCTGGCAGCGCTCCGGGTTTTCCGAAAAAATGCACTGACTGTCCAAGGTGCTCCAAGTGCTCTTATGTTTTTTTTCACGGCGCGCACAACAGGAAATGCCTGTAGTGGTGACCCCCGCCCTGTACACTCCGCACTCTGTGACCCGTATTGAGCATGCGTGAACCCCTTGACCAACATGAAAAAGAACTTCCATCGGACCAATGACAAACTCGTGGGCTCACGTAGCTGCCTGGAGTGATTTGCACTGTCCTCTCCGGGCTACAAAATCAATAGGCATGCAAAAATATCTACGGCTCCGACTCCACGGGGCCGACAAAGGTCCGCATTCTGTGACTTGTACTGAGCATGCGTGAACCCCTCGACCAACATGAAAAAGAACTTCCATCGGACCAAGGACAAACTCGTGGGCTCACGCAGCTGCCTGGTGTGATTGCACTGTCCTCTCCGGGCTACAAAATTAAAAGGCATGCGAAAAGGAAAAGATCTACGGCTCCGACTCCGCGGGGCCGACAAAGGAACCGCTGGGACGGAGCTTCACGATGTACCTGCCGCAGTACTTGTGGGCAACGAAGGTGTTGCGCCAGACCGTTCTGGCCTCCGTCTTGCCCAGCACGGGCTCTGTATGAGTCAATGCCCAGTTTGTCGAGCCCGTCGAAAAAACGGTCGGCAGGATCGGGAACATGCCTATCCTCTTCAAAAGCTTGTCGATGGCATCGCTGTTGTCCTGGTCCTGCATCTCCAACTTCTTGAGCTCCTGCACCAAACCCTTGTACAGATTGTTGTGGTGCCCGGTATACAGCCGCCCGGGACGGTCAAACAGAGCTTGGGCAGCAGCGCTCTCCTTGTAGGTTGAAGCCACCAACCCCAGTGCGTCTTTGTCCCGGATTGCCAAGTCTGCCAGCTCTTCGATGGCCTCGCGGTTGATGGGCTCGTACAGCACCTTGGAGATGCAAAGGCTCTTCTCATCCTGCACCTCGCGGACACCCACAGACGAGCCAGTGAGCGCTCGGGTTGCTTCCTCGAGATAGTTCCTCCTGGGGCGCTTGGGAGCGGGCCGGGGGGTCCTGCATGACCACATCTGCCGGCGCTTCCTCAACTGCCAATAGAAGATGAAATTCCGACACAGTGGACAGGTCTAGAAACCGCCAGGAACCTTCTGCCGCGCCAAGCCTCCAGCACTTGAATCCGATTGAGGTCGGTGGGGGCCTGCTGCAGCAAAAACTCGCTCAGCCGGTTGGCAGCCTCGTCCCCGCCGATGGTTGCCTGTTGCAACTCCAGGGTGAAGAAAAAGGGAGGGAGACCGAAAAAGGGAACAATGACAAAAAGGGGGAGGGAGAAGGGTGTGGAACACGACGCCTGAAATTGCTCCGCCGCGGACTTCGGTCGCTGCAGATCTGGGCTATGGGCTGCATCTCCATTGTCCTCAGGGCAGGCAAGCGCAGAGGAAGTTTGGTCCGCAGGGTCCACAGGGCAAGCAAATGTCCAAACAAAGGAAAAACTGGTAGCAACGCGGTGTCGCCGACAGCCTGCGGCCTCCTCTTCTCGCCCCACCGGCTGGTCGCCAAGGACCACGGGGATGGCCTTGTTGCCGCCTCCATTGCCAGCCTCACCAGCCTCGTTGCCGCCTCCATTGCCAGCCTCGTCACCCTCGGCCTCGTCACCCTCGGCCTCGTCGCCATTGCCAGCCTCGTCACCCTCGGCCTCGTCACCCTCGGCCTCGCCTCCATTTCGTCACCCTCGGCCTCGCCTCCATTGCCAGCCTCACCAGCCTCGTCGCCGCCTCCATTGCCAGCCTCACCAGCCTCGTCGCCGCCTCCATTGCCAGCCTCACCAGCCTCGTCGCCGCCTCCATTGCCAGCCCTGCCAACCTCACCAGCATCAGTGCCGCCTCCACTGCCAGCCTCAAAGGTGAAGCTGGAGGCACCACTGTCGAGCACCTCCTCCACCACTGCCGCAGGATGCGGAGGGTCCACCCGACCGATGATGTAGGGATGACAAGAAGCTAAAACAAAATCTTGGAAGCAAAAATGCTGCGATCCCAATCGTCAATGCACAGGCTCGTGAGGCATCAGTTGGTGGTAGAAACGAAACCCAACGGGGATCATCGACCGTTTGGATTCGCATTTGGGCACGGTCATCAAATCGAAGCCCATACCGTTTTGGATGAGCTGCAACATTTGGTCGTGGCACAACGAAGGCTCACGATAACCAAGGCTCACGCTCACAGGCTCACGCAACGATCAAGTGTCACAACACGACAGACATGGGCTGGCCTGGTCCGCCAGAGCAGGATGTTGCGATGTAGCCGCCTCAGCATGCACGGCAATCCAACAAGCCGACAAGCCTCCCACCAACCCCGCGTTAGGGCCCTGCAAAAAGGCTTCTCCAGGAGCAGGATGTAGCCGCCTGAGCCAACAAAGCCGCCGATACAATGCGTCCAACAAGGGGCCCTGCATCTCCGAGACCAGGAGCCTGAGTTGCCCTAGGCCCTGCCGGATCCTCTCAACCAGGACCTGAATTGCCAGGCTCCTCTTGGCCAGGATGTGACCGACCTGAGCCGGGGCTGGGTCCCGCCAGAAGTGCCCCCCTGGCAGGGTCGCCCTAGGTGCGACCCGTTGGGCAAACCATTGAAAAACGAATCCCCCCGGGCCCGTTGGGCAGACCATTGAAAAAGAATTCCGAAACCCCTCCAGACCCGTTGGGCAGACCATTAAAAAAAACAAATCCAAAACCCCTCCAGACCCGTTGGGCGAACCATTGAAAAACGAATCCGCCCGGGCCCGTTGGGCAGACCATTGAAAAACGAAACCCCTCCAGACCCGTTGGGCAGACCATTGAAAAAAACCGAAACCCCTCCAGACCCGTTGGTCGAACCCTTGAAAAACGAATCCTCCCGGGCCCGTTGGGCAGACCATTGCAACAAAATCCGAAACCCCCTCCAGACCCGTTGGGCAAACCATTGAAAAACGAATCCACCCGGGCCCGTTGGGCAGACCATTGAAAAAGGAGAGGGGGCAGGGCACCAGTGTAGGGCACTTGGGGGGGCCGGGGCCGGGGAGAGGGGGCAGGGCACCCAGGGCACCTAGGGCACCTTGGGCACCTTGGGCACCTAGGGCGGGACCGGGGCCGGGGAGAGGGGGTAGAGCACCCACTTGGAAGGACCGGGGCCGGGGAGAGGGGGTAGTTTTTCTTTTTTCTTTTTTTTACGGGCTCCGTTTTTTGGTGGCATCTTTGATGGGTTCCGTATTTGGTACGTTTTTTTTTGCTTGTATTGTTCAGTTGATTCTTCTTCTTCAAAAACAAAAGAAAGAAGGCACCCCAACCGCACGGACAAGGACCCAAGTGCCCTAAGTGCCCTGGCTCCCCTTCAACTCTCCGAGGTTGCGGCCGGCTCAAGGTCACGGTCTCTCAAAGTCACGGGGTTCAACCTCAGACATCAAGGTCTCGATGAAAACAAGGATGAGCGGGTTAAGGGGACAAAAACGGCTTGCCATTTAGGGCGGAGGGTCACAGCGCAGCCAGGCTCCCGGCGAACAGCCTCGCTGCCCCCCAGACCCCCCCCAGAAGCGCCCTCCAAAAAAAAAGGGGCTGCAGCACGTCCCTTTCCCTCAAGTCCACAACCAACGTCACGTGCAAAAAGAGACGTGTCACGGCAAGAAAATCCATGCGTGAAAACCGTGCAAAAACGAAATTTTCAGAAAACGCAAAAACGCAAAAACGCCTTTTTTTCCGCAAGAACGCCTGTTCAGAACGGGCAGGAGCCGCCGCCCGTGCCCAGCTTCACCTGCAGGTCGCGGACGTCAAGGACCAAGCCGCACTGCTTGCCCATGATCCAGACCTGCCGGGCTTCGACGTTGGCCTTGCACTCGCAGCCGGCCAAAGTCTCCGGTCTCTGGATCTTGTTGCCGTCAGCGTCCCAAAAGCGGACGTTCCGCGAGTCCAGCTTGCACTTCAGGAACGTGGCGCCCTGTCGGGACTCTTTGAGGCAGCTCTGCCATCTGTCCTGCACGTCGGACCCCCATCGTTTCGTCAGCTCGTCAACGCATCGCTTCTCAAAGTCCTCCCAAGCAGCCCACGCCTCTGAATCTCTTTCCGTCGCAAAGCAGACGTTCTGCCGAGGCCCTTGGTCCTTATCGAAGTTGCTGGGCTCCCAGACAATGCTGGTCCCCTGGGACTGCCAGACGATGTGCTTCCCCTCGCTCCTCAAGGGTGCCGACTTGGCTCCCTTGGGGCTGGTCTGAACCTCACCAATGGCGAATGTGGTCGCGATTGTCATGACGCCGGTCTCTTTTCCTCTAGGGATAAAAAATTATTGGTCCGATGAACGCGTTGGCCTCCGCTCACGCAGCCTGCGGCCATTTCTCGAAAGGGAACAGCCCGGAACCACAAGGGCAAGTCCTGGGGCCCAAGAAAAGCCAGCCGGGCACTTAGGGCGGCAGCCATGCGGGCCCGGGAGGTCCGCACGGCCTTTGCACCCACGCTACAACGCCACGCTCAAAAAACATGCCAAGTTCAGTGCGCAAATCTTCAAAACCCAGGCCGTGTTCCTACAAGGTTTGATGTCTCTTCAAGACCCTTGCACCCGTGGAGATGCCTCAAAAAATTGTATCCCGTCAAGTTCAGTCCACACGCCTTCTAACCCAGGCCGTGTTCCTACAAGGTTTGATGTCTCTTCAAGACCCTTGCACCCGTGGAGATGCCTCAAAAAATTGTATCCCGTCAAGTTCAGTCCACACGCCTTCTAAACCTAGGCCGTATTCCTGCAAGGTTTGACGCCCCTCCAAGAATCGTCTCCCATCAAGTTCAATGCACATGCCGGCCAAAAAAAACGAGCACATCCTCTCGACGTCAGCCAACCTTCCTGCCAAGCAGCTCACCCCCCCGAGCTTGTGACAGCTCCATCCCCCCGAGCTTGTGACAGCTCCATCCCCCCCAAACTTGTCCCCCGAGCTTGTGACAGCTCCATCCCCCCCGAGCTTGTGACAGCTCCTGGTGCTCGGCACCCCCCAGCACTCCCCGGTGCCTGCTCGGCACCCTCCCGCTGCCTGTTCGGCAGCCTTGCGCTTGTTCAGCGCTTCCGCCACTTGCTCAGTGGCAATCAAACCCCCCCAACCCGGAAAACCATCAAGCCCCCCCACCCCGAAAAGCAATCATGCGTGCGTCAAGAGCTCACCCCCCCACCCCGGAAAGCAATCATGCATGCGTCAAGACCCTGCAAGGCCCTGTTCGGTGCTCGTTCAGCATCCTGTTCGGCTTCTCTTTCCAATCGCGTTTCATGCCAAAAACGTGTGCCATGGTCAAACATGGTGACGCCGTCTTTTTTTTTGCAACGCCCGAGGGGACCCCAGGGGCCCTGGGGACGGGGAGGAGCCGGGCGGTTGCCCGGACCACTTTTTTTTTGGCGATCTACGAAAAAGCAATCGACAACAATGGCATCCTGGGCAACACAACGAGAGAACATCAGGCAGGCGGTCGAGGCCGGATCGAGGGCCCGGGACACGGATGACGGAAGCCGTGTCTTGGGCTTGAGGCGGGGCCGAGGCGCCTACGCGTTGCTCCAGCGCGCGGACGGGAGCGTTACTAGGGCCGGGGAGGCCTACTTCGGCATGCTCGGGCGGCAGCCAGAGTCGAGGACCTTCGACCCAAGGCAGCCGCTGGTCAGGGAGGGTGCGGCCGACTACGTGCTACTGCAGAACGGGCAGCGGGGCCTAGTGCGGCGGCTGCGGGAGGACGGCACCTACCAGCTGACGAACCTAGGGAGGCGGTTCTTCAAGAACAAGTACTCGCAGCACGTAGCACACATCCCAGTGGTCATCAGGGGGATGCGGCGGGCCGGCAAAAACGCGGGCCGGGCTTACGAGCGCAGGGACTGGCTCCCCGCAAATGTCCTGGGTGGGGAGGCCAGCCGGCAGCCCGACAGGCTGTCGGAGCAGCAAATACTGCAAAACGTCAAGCAGGAGACGCTGCGGCTGATAACCGCGGAGGACGAGGACCGCGCCGCCGGCAGGGCGCCCATCATGGAACTCAGCGACGAGACGTACTTCTACGACCCGGAGGGGGAGTGGGTGGTGTCCTCGGAGACGACGCAATACCGGAACAGCCGCGTACACGTAGAAACCATCCTGCGGCAGAGGCTGCGAGGCCTGCGCCGCGTGTCGTACCAACTGCCGTGCTTCAACAGTATCCTGGAATGCGCATTCGAGGATTCCGGGGACAATGCCTGCGTGCCGCGGCAGCTGGCTCAACTCTTGGGCGTGCCCTTCGAGGAGGTCTGCGGAGACTTCGACGCCCTTGCAGAGCACGACTGGCGCGCGCACGGCATCTCGCCGGTGGAGATACGAGCCTTCTGCGCGTGGCGCAACGCGCCCATGGTCCTCATCTCCAACACCGGCGAGCCCCTGGACCGCTTCGAGCCCACGCAGCGGGAGACCAAGACCGTGGTGTTCACCTACTACGACGGGCACGCCTTCTTCTACCGGAACGCCCGGCCGGTGCTGGAGCAGATGGGCTGTGCGCTGGTCATGTACCGGCGAGACCCGAAGCAGACTGTGCCGCCGCTGGAGGAGTGGAGCCCGTGGCAGGGCGAGATCAAGCCAGGCCACTTCCACACGACGGACCTACGGGAGACGAGGCGGCAGCTGCTGCTCGCGGAGCACAACCCGCAGGTCACGCTCCGCTCGCTCGCGCAGTTCTCGAGCCTGAAGCTGCGCGCCAAGGGCGGGCAGTGCGTGATCCGTGAGCTGCCCGAGGACTGGGAGCTGCTGCAGGCATGGGCCAAGGGGCTGGGGCTGCACTACCGCGGGCAGAGGCTGGCCTCGCTGAGCTTCGAGGCTTTCTCCACGCTGGTCAAGGCGCCGAGGATCACCCCGAGCCAGCGGCAGAAGAAGCTGCTGCTGGCCGAGCAGGGAGGCAAGTGCGCCGCCTGCGGGCAGCAGATCGGCGCCGGGTGCGCGGAGTTCGACCACATCGTGCCGGTGCGGCAGGCCTTCGCCGGGCAGCAGCAGCGCTTCCAGGCGCTCTGCTTTGAGTGCCACCAGATGAAGACCCAGACCGAAAGCATGCAGCCCACGTCGCTGGAGTCGCGGTTCACGCGCTCGGTCTACGACGCGTACGTACGCTCTCCCAAGCAGCCTCCGTTAGTGTTCCAGGCGCGGGCCCTGGGCAGCGGACCGCTCGAAGGCGTGGACGTGGTGCGCTGCCGCAGGAACGGGCTGGCCAACGCACCGTTCCCACTGCCCATCTTCTGCCCGGCCGACAACATCGAGCCGGCGCGGCCCGGGCACCTCGCAGACCTCTCGTTAGTGGACCTGCAAAATCGGGGGCGCGATGCCCCCGTGACGCTGCTGCCCTACGTGGGGCCGGGCTGGTACCCGAAGGTCTCGCTGGACTACATGCTGCGCTGCGGTGTGGCGCAGTGGTCCGACGTGCTCCACACGATGAACGCGGCCAGCCACGTCACCGCGGAGTGCCTGGCGCCGGCGCTGGACGTCATGGAGCAGGCCTGGCCCGAGGGCGAAGAACATATTGCAAAGCTTGCAGTGAACTCGATGATCGGGCTCATGGCGCACGACAGCAACAAGGCGTACACGCTGCGCAGCAGCAGCAACGAGCTGGACGCGACAGGGGCCGACACCAGGCAGGTATTCTACGTCGGCGAAGGCCGGAACGTGTGGGACTTCATCACCACCCGCTCAATCCACAACAACGGAACGCTGCGCCCCATCCACGACTGCGTGCTCGGCTTCGAGGCGACGATGGTGGCACGCATCCGCCGAGAACTGGGCCTTCCGCCAAAGTACATCAAGCAGGTGAAAACGGACTGCGTGGTGCTGCAGGGCATGCCGCGGAAGTTCCGAGACAACTTGGAGCGGCTCGTCCACAACACGTACCCAGACGGTAAGCCCAAATTCCGCCACGAGGAGACGACGAAGCCGCTGCGAGGCAAGCACGCGCCGCCCTGCATGCAGGCGGAGCCGCCAGCAAGGGCCGCCGGCTGGACGGACGTGGCCGACCCAGTGGCGCACTGCCTGGCCGGCCGATCGCTCCTGCTCACCGGGCTGCCCGGCACAGGCAAGACGCACCTGGCGCGGACCATCGTGACCAAGCTGCGGGAGCGCGGTGAGGTAGTGCACCTCATCAGCAAGACTCACAGCGCCGTGCAGAACCTGGGCGCCGGCGCGAAGACGCCGACCACTGGGTGCGCAAGTACGTGCGGGGGGCCAGCGTGCAGCGCCTGGACTGGCTGCTGGTGGAAGAGGTCACGCAGTTCGACATGGGCCTGTGGGCGGACATCGCGCGCGTGTCCCTGAACCACGACGTGCGGTTCCTGCTGGTGGGCGACTTCCGGCAGCTCCCGGCCGTGCTGGACACCTGGGCCGGCACGCCCGTCAACAAGCCGCTGCGACACAGCCAGCTGGTGCTGGACCTTGCGGGCGGCTGGCGGCACGAGCTGACGGAGAACAAGCGCAGCGACGCGCGCATCTTCGACCTCGTGCGGAGCCTACGTGTGGATGAGCCGGACGAAATGCCCCTAGAGGAAGCTTTGCAGACGGCGCGACAGCTCTTTCCGCGCAAGCCAGGCGTGCCGGACACCACACTCACGATCAGCCACGCCCAGCGGATGGCGGTCAACGCGGACGCGAACCGTCGCCTGGCCCCGGCGAACGCGCAGCTTGTGGAGCCAGAGGAAGACCCGGACACCGCCGAACAAAACAAGTCGCACCCCATGCGCGTGTGGCCGGGCCTGAAGCTCATCGGAGCGGGCGGAGCCATCAAGAAAGGCACGTTCGTGACAGTCGCGGCCTGCGGGGACAACATCGCACTGGAGAGCGGCGCCGAGCTCACCCCGCGAGAGCTCTCAAGCCACGCGCCTTGCCCACGCGCTCACCTACGCGTCAAGCCAGGGCCTGACGCTCCAAGGCAGGGTACACCTGGACACGCGCTCTGAGCACTTCACGCTGCGCCACCTCTACATCGGCTGCAGCCGAGCCACCTCCGGCAACCTTCTAGAGGTCGTCTAAAACTGAAAGGGGGTCGCAGCAGAACAGTAGCTTGGCGGGTCCAGTCTCGTCCGACCAGACGTGCGGGCCAACCCCGTTTTGGAAGTGTTCGGTGGCTTGCTACGGGGACGGTGGGGGCGGTCCGGCTTTAAAGAACCGGATGCCCGCGCTACTGGAGCTCTTCAAGGGCACCGGCTCAGTGGGACGAGCCTTCGAGGCGGAAGGCTGGGAAGTTGTGAGCCTTGACCTGTTGCCCAAGTTTGAGCCCTCCATCAGCTGCAACATTCTGCAATGGGATTACCGCGCAGCCTTTCCGCCCGGACACTTCCAGTTTGTCTGGGCATCGCCCGTGTGCACCGAGTACTCCAGGGCGCTGACCACCCGGCCGCGGCGGTTGCTAGAAGCTGATGCTGGTCCTTCGAACCATCGAAATCATCGCACACTTGGACCCTCCCATGTGGGCCATTGAGAACCCGGCCACCGGGCTGCTGAAGACCCTCCCGTTCATGGAGCGCCTGCCCTGGGTGGACGTGACCTACTGCAAGTACGGAACTCCGTACAGGAAGCAGACGCGGCTGTGGACCAACATGCGCTGGAGGCCAAGGCGAGGCCTGTGCAGGCCCGGCAGCCGCTGCGGCGCGTGGCAGGACGGCAGGCACCTCCGGGCCGCGCAGCGGGGGCCGCGGCTGATGGAGGGCAGTACGAGAGGGTCAGCCAGTCACGCGAGCTGCTCTACAGCGTTCCTGCTGCGCTGTGCGAGGAGATTGCGCGCGCGGCCACGGAGGAGCTTGCGGAGCGGCTGAGCATTCCGGATTAGGCTGTTCTGGTCTAATCCGAGGGGCCTGGAAACAAGTCCATTTTTTCCGGGGTTTTGCTGGGCAGCGGACTTTTTTTTTAGTCCAGCACAGAGACGCCCGTGCCGGAGAGCGTCACCAGCTGGTAGGCCACCAGGTGGATGAACAGGTCCGTCATCGTGCCGTCCAGGCCCTTGAAGGTGAACCGGGCAAGGTCGCCCGAGCGAGTGCTGACACCACTCAGCGGCATCTTGGGCACGCGCTCGGTGGGAAAGCCGGCAATGAAGCTGTGGCGCAGGTAGCCCACACGGCCGATGTCGATGTTGCGCACCGTGTCGTCGTAAGTACCCGCAAGGACCGAGAGGAAGTGGAAGTGCTCCGAGGCTCCCTTCATGGGGTTGTGAGGGTACTGCAGGCTGCCCAGCTGCATCTGAGACTCCAGGAGGCTGTCCTCCTGCCTGGCCGCGCCGATTGGGGCCACGTCGGTTGGCCAGCAAGTGGATCTTGGAGCCCGCGTCGTTGTCCCAAAAAGTCACAAACGCGCCCATGAGTTTTGTGAAGGCGCGCGCCACGGTGACGTTGTGCTCCGCGACTCCGTTCGGGACGCTGGACTGCTGCGTGTGCACCGTGGGGTAGCTGAACACGAGCGACCTTCCTGAGAGGAGCACGCGGTTGAAGGACTCAACCAGCGCAGAGTCCAGGACGACCTGGGAGGCCAGAACTCGGACGTTCTGGATCTTAAAGTCGGTGCTCAGCGTGGCTCCGGACGGGTGCGCCCCGGCGTTCTCGGACCACAGCGCAGTCGTGGTGTCCGCAAACTCGATTTCTATCACCAGGTTCAGCTGCGGCGGCAGCATCTTCCCGCAGCGCAGGATGCCCACCATGGTGGGGCGCAGCAGCACGTCCGCGTAGCCGCCCTGGTGCACCGCGCGGGCGATGCGGGGGTCGTTGACTTCGTCGAAGCCCTCCATGGCCTTGTTGCGGTTGTACTCCCGGCCCTTCAACAATTCGTGCACGGCCACGGTGCGGCCGTAGTAGTTGATGTCGTCGCAGCGCTGGCCGTTGGCGAAGACCTGGACGCGCTGGACGAAGCAGGCGGGGTTGGGCGTGGCTGGGGCCAGCGGGTTGGAGCCGTCCGTGTTCCTGACGCGGAAGGCGATCTTGATCGACTCGGGGTCGATGAAGGACGTGCCGCTGGTCAGCGGGATGCGGCAGACCCGAGAGGTTGTGGGGGAGAAGGAGCTCAGCGAGCTGGGAAGTACTGCACGTCATGCCGCGCCGTCACGTAGCTGGTGTTGCTTGTTTTCAGCTTGTAGTCCAGGCTCTGCATCAGCTCATCCTGGGCTCCGGCGGTGACTACCTCCATGCTTCTTTATATACACGCAATTTGAGTCGTACGGCGAAGGAAAATGCTATTCCTCCAGTGCGTACATAGATGTACGGACGAGAAGAATAGCGTTTTGTGGCGCAAAACCGTGAAAAACGAGCTATTCTTACAGCGTATATTGATATACGGCCTAGAAGAATAGCATTTGTTCAGCGCAAACCCGTGCAAAAATAAACTCTCCCCAAGGGTTTTTAAGCAGCCTCAATGTCTCGCGCCAGCTGGACAAAGCTGGGTGGAGGCAGGCTCCGGCGCGACTGCCCGGAACTGGAGCTCGCCCGCGAGCTCGGCTGAGACTGGGGCAGGGTTACAGGGTTCAGGCCCCAGGAGAAGGGGCGCGGCGTGTGGTTGGACTGCGCCTGGACTCGGAAGCCAGACCGGGAGGAGGCGCGGCTGCTTGCGGGTCTGCCGGACGTGCTGCTGCCTGAGCGCAGCGTGAAGTGCTGAGGCTGAGTGGCGTCATTCATGTTGTTGGCGGACCGGACGTCCTGCACGGCCGCGTCCACGCTGCCCTGCTGGGGCCGGAAGAGCGTGTTCTCCAGCACCCATCCCGTGCCGCGCGCGAGGCCGTAGGCTGCGCCGCCTGCGATGCCCATGGCCAGCCCCGCTGTTGCCGCCGCGCCAACTCCCGCCGCGCCAGCCAGCGTTCCAGCAACCTCGCCCGCGGCGGGCGCCAGGGCTGCTGCGCCTTCTGCCAGGCCCCCCAGGTACCCAAAGGCTCCGCCCACGCCCTCGGCGGCAACGGCAACCTCACCCTCCTCCGCAGCCACAGCCGCCGTCTCCTCAACGGCCTGCGCTGCGCCACGCTCCACCTCCTGCGCGCGCTGCCCCGCCTCATCCAGGAGGCGCTCCACGTCACTGGGCCGGCCGATGATCTGTGGAGGCGGCTGCGCCGGGCCCGGACGGGGCAGCACGTTCAGGCGCACGTACTCAGCTGCGTCCTGGGGCAGCTGAGAGCGGAAGGCCTGCGCGGCTGCGAGCCCCGCCGCCCCTGCGCCTATGAGGTCCGCTGCCGCCTGCGCGCCGTCTGCAGTGCTGCGCAGACGGTCCGTGATGGAGGGCGGCCCTGCCCGTTGCTGGCCAGCGCGCCGGCCTCGGGGTCTCCCGCCAGGTCATCCTCAACAAAGCGGGTTCCGCCGTACCCTTGGTACTTCCGCGCAAGGCGCACATCCTCGTCCGTGGCCTCAGTGGGAGTGCGGAAGCCGTCCTCGGGATGCAGAGGCGTGTGCTGCTGGGGCCGGGGGTTGGGGTCCTCGCTGGACTGTACAAAATCGTCCAGGTAGAAGTGGCTTGTGATGAATGAGGTGGCTTTGCGGTCCGGCTGATCCAGGGGCAGCGGCTCATTCCGCTCAAGGTAGCCCACCACCAGCTCAAAGCGCGGGCGCTGGTTGAAGCCGTGCGCCCGGAGTGTCTTCATTTACTGTTGCGCAACTTCGCCCACCGCCCGTTCCACGCCCCGGCGCTCGGCCCGCGCGTAGCGCAGTTGGGGTACCTGGCGGTGCACGGCCTCCGTCAGCCGGCTCACGACGTCCAGGTGCCGCTGCCCCTCCTGCGCCTGCCTGCGCTCCCCAAGCCAATTGTTGAAGGCCCGCGCCTCCTCCAGTTCTCGGTAGCGCTTCAGCAGCAGCGGCTGCAAGTTGTAACTGGGGTACGTCCTGCGGAACCACCGGAGCATCCGCGGCTCGTTGCGGGGTTCAATGGACATCATGCGTTTACACTAGTACGCTTGCGCCTGTGGTCAGCCGGTCATAAGCGGACTGCCTCTCCAGCATGCGCAGGGCGCGCTGCTGCTCTCTTGTGAGCTGAGGCGCCTCCGGTGGGGCCTCAGCCGGTGCCTCCGCCGGTGCCTCAGCCGGCGCCTCTGCTGGTGCCGTCTCAAGTGGAGGCGGCTTTGGCTTGCGCTTTGGAGCAGCCGGCTCAGTAGGCACGTCCTGCTTCGGTTTGTTCTTGCTCCCAGGGGGCCTGCCCCGCCGTTTCGGTTCCGCCGGCGCAGCGTCCTGCACAGCGTCCGGCGCAGCGTCCTGCGCCTCTTGCGCCACCGGCGCCTCTTGTTCGGTCGGCTCCATTTATTATACGTGGTCAAGATATAACACGAACGACAAAGACGACCCGCGAAGCCGGACAACGTTGCCGTCCAGGTCGGTCAGCCGGAAGCGCATGTGCCTCAGGGTAACCGGGCCCCTGAGGGCCAAGAAGTGCCCGTCGTCGGAGCCCGTCTCCACAATGGTGCCCACGCCACTCTTCAACGTGATCTTGGAGAGGATGTCGTCGCCCAGGTTGCCCAGCACTCTGCTGGCGTTGGCCAGCTGGGCGCAGCGCAGGTAGACCTCGTTGTGCGCCATCATGCGGACGAACTCAAACACCTGCTGCCCGCCGGAGACGAAGCTCGGGCCCAGCAGGTGGTCCACGCTGAAGGGCTTGGTGGGAGAAGCGGGCGGCGCGGCGGGGTAGTCCGCCGCGTCAGGAAATTGCTGGCGCAGCACCAGGTCGTTCAGGATTAGCCGGTTGCCGTCGTAGGCTACGCTCAGGCTGTTCGTGGTCTCGCTATAGGTGGCGGTGGCAAAGTTGGAGCTGATCCAGGCGGCCAGCCGGGCGCCCGTGTACGCGCCTTCGGGCAACAACGCCCAGTTCAGCGTGCCCAGCGCGGCGTCACCCCAGTAGAGGTAGCGGCCCCGGTCCGTGGACAAAAAGCTGTCGGCCAGGCGGATTTTGTAGACGGCGAGCCGGGCGTCGCTCTGCAGGTGCAGCGACTCTCCCAGGTCGACCTCAAAGTCACTGTCCGAGCCGGCCACCCTCTTGCGGCTGTCCACGTAGATCGTTGTCATCCTTTTCTTTAGGAAACCACCCATCCGGCGGACGACGGGCGGCTGGACGGCTGAGACGGAAGTGCAGCAGGAGATGTTCTCACACTTCGCGTTGAACAGCGTGGAGCTGGCGAACAGCTTCTGGCCCAGGAAGCTGAGCGCCGCTCCCATCGGCGTCTTTTTCAAGCGCGAAACGCTCTTCGAAGCGCTTGTAGAACATTTCGTTCTTCGGCTTCAGGTAGTACACGAAGAGGAAGCTGTAAGGTTCTCGGGTCGCCTGCTCATACAGCCGGTACAGCTGCTTCTTCGGCAGCAGGGCGCTCAGCTCCTTGATGACGGCGTCCAGCTCGTGCTGGTTGCGCAGCCTCCAGCAGCAGAGGAACTGCATGTTCACCCGCACGGCTGCGCTGATGAGCCTCAGCTTCTGCGAGCTCACCCAGGTGCTGATCTGCATGTGCCGGCCCCTGATGAAGAGAGTGTCCAGGGCGCCGTGAGGCTTGTGCAACTGCGGCGTGTCAGCAAAGTCGTCGAAGACTACAAGCACCTGGTACAGTTTCTTCATTTCCAACTTCTTGGACGCCTCCGTGATCTTGCGCTGCTGCTGGATGATGCGCCGCAGCGCCGCCTCGTCCCAATCCTCCCAGTACGCTTGCTCCCGTTCGGTATTCACCCCCAAGTCCTCCTCGATATACTTCTTGACGGGGATCCAGCCATCGTCGATCCCAATCGAAGGACTGAAGATGTAGATTCTCTCAAACACGCCCCTGTACTGCTCCAGAATCAGGCTGATCAGAGCCACGGTTTTGCCCGATTTTGATGGCCCGAGGAAGATGCCGGTGCACGGCACCAGGGGCACCACAGGGTCCGAGGCTTGCTTGCTGGTGTACTCGGTCGTGGGGAAAAGCTTGATCTTCCCCATTCGTCCTTTTGCGTTACGCAAGTTCCGGAAGCCGGCAGCTGAAGTACCGTGGAGGCCCCTGCTGCAGCGGCGACGTTTTTGCATTTAGACCCAAAACTTGGCCCGGGCAAAGAGAGGTTGTCATTGAACGTTCTCCCTTCACTAGAAATTGCCACGCGCGTGTTGGAACACGCGCCACCGCCCCCCCCTCCAGACATTCATTGCATGGAACAAGGCAACTTTTACACTCGCCTGAGACTTTTACACTCGCCTGACATTGAAATTGGGGCTCAAGACTAGACTTGTCAACCACCCTCGCCTGCCACAGCGCCTCAAGACTCGCCAACGCACGGGCGCCAACTGTGCTCGGCGCGTGGTTCTGACTTTAATCGTTATCTAGTCGTCATCTAGTCGTTATTCGAAATATACTAGTCGTTATTCTAGTCGAAATTCCACGAAACCACGTAAAACACAATTATTCATGAACTGGCTCTGGCTTGAAAGGAAAATGCCTTTCTTATCTCTCAATATATTTTTGGATTACCGACTAGGAAACGCATGAGGCTTCCGAATTCACGACTAGAATAACGACTACAAAACGATTAGAATAACGACTAGAATAACGACTAGAATAACGACTAGAATAACGACTACAAAACGATTAGAATACCGACTAGAATAACGACTAGAATTGCGACGATGCCCGACTGCAGGCAAACTGCGGCCCAGCTCCACATTCTCGCGCGGCGGACGCCCCACGAGCGGCCCTGAATCTCGCGCAAAGGCTTGAAAATCGCAGCCACACAGGCGGATACGTGGCCTATCTGCGGCTGCCCTAACCTCAAGCACAGCAATCCTGTTCCGGAGATTGACGAGACGCAACACCAGGCTCACAGCAGCAAATGAGGCCAATAAAACCACCCTTCTGCTCTGAGTTGCGCTTAGAAAGCATTTATCATGCTTTTCGAGCCACAAAGCTCCGCAACAGAAACGCACTTACAAGCCAGAAACAGCACTTTAAGCCCGGGCAACTTAAACTTCCGAGACGCACAGAATGCGTCTAGGACCCGTTTTGCCTGCATATTGAAGCAGGCGGAAAACCCTTGCAGAAGTGCAAGCAGAAGGGCTGTGGCCGCACCGCGCAAAACCAACAAATTTTTGCAGAATCCACATTTGCTGAATAATAACCTCTGAAGATGCGCTGTGAGCGGTTTTAGATTTCACAAATAACAGAGAGAGGCCAGGGAGCCTGTCGTCACCTGTGGCCAGCATCTGTGGCCAGCACCTGTGGCAGCACCCAGCCACAGCGCGGATCCAGCTGCCTGCTTGGCAGCCTTTTTGGCGCTTGCTCAGCGCCTCCGCCGCTTGCTCCGTGGCCGTCCGTCGCCACCCGCCTCCCCCGCCAGCCAATCCCTGGCACCACCCGATCGCCTGCTGCCGGCAAAGAAAGCTGTGCTCTGCGCTTGCTCACCCTTCCCTCACCAGCCGCTGCCCTTCAGCCCCCGATCGCGTTTTGCGGCCGGTGTGGGAAGGTTTCTCGCCAAAAAAACAAATCAGGGCAATATGCCAATTTTTCAAAGGTGAGCCCTCGTAGACTTTCCATGTAAAATCGTGGTTTTGACACGCGACGACCCAACCTCTCGCCGATGGAGGTGCTACAGGGGGGCACGGATCGGGGACACCTCAACCTACCTGGGGGGGCCTGGGGATCAACGCAACATCACGGGGGTCGCGTGCCGAGCGCGGCGTCGACCCAGTAGAGGTAGCGGCCGCGGTCCGTGGACAGGAAGCTGTCGGCCAAGCGGATCTTGTAGACGGCCAGCCGGGCGTCGCTCTGCAAGTGCAGCGACTCTCCTAGGTCGACCTCAAAGTCGCTGTCCGAGCCGGCCACTCTCTTGCGGCTGTCCACGTAGATAGTGGTCATCCTTTTCTTTAGGAACCCGCCCGTCCGGCGGACGACGGGTGGCTGGACGGCTGCGACGGAAGTGCAGCAGGAGATGTTCTCACACTTCGCGTTGATCAGCGTGGAGCTGGCGAACAGCTTCTGGCCCAGGAAGCTGAGCGCCGCTCCCATCGGCGTCTTTTTCAAGCGCGAAACGCTCTTCGAAGCGCTTGTAGAACATTTCGTTCTTCGGCTTCAGGTAGTACACAAAGAGGAAGCTGTAAGGTTCTCGGGTCGCCTGCTCATACAGGCGGTACAGCTGCTCCTTCGGCAGCAGGGCGCTCAGCTCCTCGATGACGGCGTCCAGCTCGTGCTGGTTGCGCAGCCGCAGAGGAATTGCATGTTGACCCGCACGGCTGCGCTGATGAGCCTCAGCTTCTGCGAGCTCACCCAGGTGCTGGTCTGCATGTGACGGCCTCGGACGAAGAGCGTGTCAAGGGCGCCGTGCGGCTTGTGGAGTTGCGGCGTGTCAGCAAAGTCGTCGATGACTACAGGTCCTGCTCGATGTACTTCTTGACGGGGATCCAGCCATCATCGATGTTGACGCTTGGGCTGAAAACGTAGATCCGCTCAAACACGCCCTTGTACTGCTCAAGGATGAGACTGATGAGCGCCACAGTTTTGCCCGACTTGCTGGGCCCAAGGAAGATGCCCGTGCATGGCACCAGGGGCACCACGGGGTCCGAGGCTTGCTTGCTGGTGTACTCAGGCGTGGGGAAAAGCTTGATCTTCCCCATTCGTCCTTTTGCGTTACGCAAGTTCCGGAAGCCGGCCAGCGAGCCCCAGCAATGCAATCCTGTTGCCGGAGGATTGACGGAGACGCAACCCAAGGCTCACATGCAGCAAATGAGGCCAAGAGAATTCCACCCTTCTGCTCTGAGTTACCGTTGCGCTCAGAAAGCACTTATCAGGCTTTTCGAGCCAAAAGCTCCGCAACAGAAACGCACTTACAAGGCCAGAAACAGCACTTTAAGCCCAACTTAAAATTCCGAGACGCACAGAATGCGACTAGAACCCGTTTTGCCTGCATATTGAAGCAGGCGGAAAACCCTTGCAGAAGTGCAAGCAGAAGGCTGTGGCCGCACCGCGCAAAACCACCAAATTTTGCAGAATCCACATTTGCTGAATGATAACCTCTGAGGATGCGCTGTGAGCGGTTTTAGATTTCACAAATAACAGAGAGAGCCGGGGAGACGCTACTCCTTCGGCTGCCGGTACAGGCTGGGCACGCCTCCAACTTGGTGATGTACGTCAGCGCATGCCAATTTCTGCGACATCGGACTTGCATCGCCCAGGCGTCCTACCCATGCCCCGCGCTTCGGGCATTTCCTTGCGATGCATGAGCGGGAGCTTCATTGGGCAGTGGTTCTCCCTGCCGTCCATCGTGCCAGCGGCACGGCTACTCGCCTTGTTGCCTGGTGCATTGTGCTTCCGCACTTGGCCAACCTGGTCGTGCCGCAATCTGGTAAGACATGCAGATCAGCGCACCCTAAACCCTAACACACCACTTGGAATCCCGCCGGAAAGTGCTCGCGCTCTGCAACAGAGTGTTTGTGCATCAACCCATCGACCAACATGCCGATGTCAGATTGCAGATTGGAGGCTCCTCTCTTCCTTCAATGAGCAGGCCTTCTGGCCTCTTACCCGCTCGCCTGTTTTATGCTCCTAGGCGTGACACCCTCTGACGGTCCTAGCTTAAACATTCCTGGAAAGATGTGTGCCTCAGGTGGCCCTATGGTGGGTGCTTTGCTTCTCGAGACTGTGCACCACCCACCTAAGTTTGAGCCGTCCTCCAATCTGTGACTTCTCTCCATGCCTCGAGGCATCATGCCTGCACGCATCGGAAGGCCGCCGAGGAAGTCATTTTGAGCAGCTGCGGCGGATCGAATCATGAAGCGAGAAACGAGAGCTCGGATTTATTTTTTTTGCTCGCGGGTCCTCGAGCTCATCTGTGCGCTCGCGCGAGGATCTCGCCGAGGTGCGCCACCCGCTGGCGGAGAATTCTGTTGCTGCGCTCCAGCTCTTCAATGCGCTCCCCAGCTCGCTCCGTGTGTTGCTTTGCCTAGTCAGTGTCTTTTGGAACTATGTTCCACGCTCTCCCTTTTAATTGCCGCGTTGGCTCGTCTCTTTCCGTTCTGCTCGGCTGGGGAAAGGTTTTTCGTTTGGTTCCGTGTTGTGTTGCTTCGTGGTCTGCCGCGTTGTGTTTTCGGTCCTTTCCTTTGCTTGGCTCATTTCACCAGCACTTTGTCCCTCTCGGTCTCACCCGTCACACGTTCGATGATTGTATAGTCGTTCTCGTGACCGATGGCTTAATGCCCCAAGGCGCGCGTGTGACAAAAAAAGCAGGTGCCGAGGCTGCAATGCCAGACAGGTTACCTGGTTGTACTCCCGAAGTGCCGAGCCGTGACTGTATGACCGTATGATCCGTATGATCCGTATGATCCGTATGATCCGTATGATTCGTTGACTCGGCAAGCCTGGCATTGAAGCCTCAGCCCGAGTCACACGAATTATACGGATCATACGGATCATACGGTCATACGGTCATACGGATCTCCCTGGGCCGGGGCAATGTTCGGCTGGATGGGCCGGTGCCAGCAATGTGAAGATTTTGCCAGTTTTTGGGCGCTGCCATCCAACGCCGAAACTAGCTAAGAGTGGCAGCGGGCCTTTTTTGTTGAGTTTTTGACACCCAGCGGGTTGGGCTTGGTTCACCCAACCCGCTGGGGCTTGATACTGGTTCGCCCAACCCGTTTTTGATACTGGTTCGCCCAACTCCGTTTTGATACTGGCTCGCCCAACTGCGCCCGATTTTGCATGTTTTTGGATCTCTTTTTTAGGCAGACCACATCCAGCCGAAGGTTGGGAGAGGGAAAGGGTGAGACACCTGAGACACCCACTAAACGTCGAACAGAAGTGTCTCAAACGTGTCTCAGACCTGTCTCAGCAATAACAAGACAGCCAGCCAAAGATTGAGACACCTGAGACACTCCTGTTCGCGGTTTGGTGGATGTCTCAATCTTTGGCTGGCTGTCTTGTTATTGCTGAGACAGGTCTGAGACACGTTTGAGACACTTCTGTTCGACGTTTAGTGGGTGTCCAGGTGTCTCAGGTGTCTCACCCCCTGTCTCAGGATTGTCTCAGCTGTCCCAACCTTCAGCTGGCTGGGGCCGGCGCCGGCGTCGAAAAAAGTGAAGATGTTGCCAGTTTTTTGGTGCTGCCACCTGTCGTCAAAAAACGACGAAGAGTTGCAGCGGGCGGTTTTGTTGAGTTTTTGACACCCAACGGGTTGGGCTTGGTCCACCCAACCCGCCGGGCTCGTCCGCCCAACTCCGTTTTTGATACTGGTTCGCCCAACTCCGTTTCGATACTGGTTCGCCCAACGGGCCCGAAATTCGTTTTTTTAAGTACTGGTTCGCCCAACGGGTCTGGAGGGGTTTCGGATTTTTTTTGAGTACTGGTTCGCCCAACGGGTCTGGAGGGGTTTCGGATTTTTTTTAAAGTACTGGTTCGCCCAACTCCGTTTCGATACTGGCTCGCCCAACTGGGCCCGATTTTGCATGTTTTAGGCAGACCACATCCACCACCTGCCCGGCATTTGCCCCGGTCTCCCAGAACACTGCCTGACTCTAGGCGCAGCGGGACACGGCGCGCACGGGCTCGGACCAGTGCTCCGCCACGCAGGGCAACGCGCTGCTCTCCGCGCCCCGATCGTAGAAGAGAAAGAGGCGGGTGAAAGGCGCCTCCGGCTCGCGCGCCAGCAGCCCGCCCAGCAGGCGGATCAGCTGTGCGTGGCGCTCCTTCTTGGTGGTCCGCCGCGTCATGCCGGCGATCTTGAAGGCGTCCGGGTTGTAGCGCAGCACCAGCAGCTTGTGGCCGCTGCCGAGCGCCACGCTGGCGGCCATGTCGAAGTCTCGCCGCACGTCGCAGCTGGGGTCGTAGGCCTTGTGCTGCTCCTCGTCACCCTCCAGCAGGACGTA